>JAOEGS010006252.1:0-10493 GCA_025447755.1 Corythornis vintsioides | reverse complement strand
CTGCCCAAGCAGGATCACCTAGACCAAGTCACCCAGGAACAGATCCAGGCAGGTCTTAAGTGTCTCCAGAGATGGAGCCTCCACAACCTCCCTGGGCAGCCCGAGGCAGACGAAGGGACCACACCAGGTCCCTGCCAATCTGTGAATAACTCATATTTGCCTGGATGAATGGCTACATCCATGGGCAAATCATCAAGCAATATCTTAACAAGAAGAAAGCAAGGATGAGACATACTAAAGGAAATGGACAGTGTGACAGGCCTTACTCCCATTGGCCCCAGTAAACCTCTTGCCAGTAAGGGCACCACAACTGGGGCACCAGGCATTCAGAGCCATCAGGCTGGAGAAGCTTCAGACAGAGCACCTATCTTCCCTTCCTGGATTCACACTGACCAGGTTGTGCTTGGGTTTGCTTTGAACACCAAGAGAGAATTAGGCAACTCCCTCCTCAAGAAGAGGCTAGGGAAGGAACACAAGCAATGTACACAAAATTAATCCAGGCCAGTGACAACCTGGGGATTGGGGGCAGGGAGAAGGATTTATTCATTTTCATTACAATAGCCACAGAGAAAAGAAATGCTCTCCTGCCTCTCTCCAGGGACTTGAATTGAATTCCCAGGGCTGCCAATCAGATCAGGAATTTAACAGCATTTATTCTGTGGGGAGGCTGTCTGGAGCCAACGTGTCAGCATCTGGATGATGCCCTGAGCCTGCACAAGCAGAGCAGCCAGAATCATGAATCTGCCTGGCTTGCCATGCAATGAGAGATTCTGGACACATGCAGAGAGAAGTGGTTTCTCTCTCATTTATGGCAACATAAAGCTGGAAAGTCAGGCAAGTAATACAGTCCCTGTATTATTTCACAAAAACTCAAGCTGTAGGACACAAGCTTCAGATCAGCAATCACTGGCATTTGGACACACAATGTTGCTATAGACCCTACTCCCACAAACCAGATCTTCACTCAGACCCAATGACTGGCAACAGATTGGTGTAAGTGGTACCCGTTTTAACAGTGGATGTATACCAATGCAGGCAGGGAAAGAGACCCAGCATGTTATGAGGCTGGCTCTTCTGGCATGGTTTGCAAAGAGTTAAGTTGCAGCTTACGTGTCTTTTAGCCCACTGCTTGCAAAATTAATTCATGTTTCAGTCTGTAGAGAAGGTGAACCATTCAGAGACATAGAGGGATGATAAGCTCTAGGGTCAATTACTGCACAGATGTGTCCCACTTTAGCTGCCACTGATTTTAATAATAATTCCACATATGTATTTCTATATATTTAGTATACACAAGATAGTTGCAGAGAAGTCTGTAATCTACAATGGTTTTCTCCTAAATATCCCTTAGCATATTTATTACTACAAAGTTTTCACAGCTGTTTCTACAGAAACAAACAGGACCATATGGGTATTTCTCTCACTAGCACCTTAAACTTTCCTTCTCTGGAGTTTCATTTCTTCCACTGCTGTTAAATTATCTATAAAAATAAAAATAAAAAATCCCAGTGCAAAGCATTCCAAGTCCCTTTTTGTTCTTTGCTGGTGCATTTCTAGTAGTGGCATTTTCAGATGTTGCATAAAGCATGGTACAGCCAACACAAGACAACATATTCTTCTGAAAATCCTAGAAAGGCTTCCTGTCAGTAAGAGACTGTTCCAAATTTCCTCAAACTGGAGAGCTAAAGGAAAGGATCTCCCTCTGAAGACATGAGAACTAGTTTCAGACTGTAAGGCATTCCAGCAGGACTTCAGGAGACAATTAGCTATCAAGAATTGGCAAATACAACACGCAGTGAATTACCCAGAGGTATTGCAAGGTATCTTTGGCACTGTCCCATCTTTCCAGTGCACCACCAGTGAACCAGAATATAAGACTTCATATTCCATCTGATGCAGGAAACATTTCAGCTACTACCAGGGACTCCAACATAGCAGTACTAGTGATGACAATGGATGCCATACCTTACTGTGTTGCATGTTTTCGTATATTAAGCTTAAATTATTTAGATGACATCTATAAATGGGTGCATGACATCCTTTGGAAATTCCTCATCTTTATTTTTTAAGGCAATAAGGTATAGGAAGCAAGAGTGGGGGGGCAAGGTTTTATTGAACACACTATGGAAAAGATTATGCAAATGACTGCCAGAAAGGCAGCCTGTATTTTAGTGCAACTTGCAGACTGATCCAAACTGAGAACTCTATATTATTGTTATTCATCCATTTAAGGTCCCATTTTCACTTCAGTTTCCATAGAAACCTGTTGTCCTAAATCTGCAGCACTTACAGCCTTTTAGTGTCATGGGTTCTTTCTTTACAGCTCTAATTACACCATCATCCACAAGGGGAAATGGCTGGGATGCTTTTCCCACCACAGAAACATTCAGGAAGTGCTGCTCTGTAGACAGAGGGAATATAAAACCTAATCATAAACCTTCAGACATCGTCCTTTTTTGGACAACTCCCCTATGTCACAGCTGTATGTTTTATTGTTTGGGTTTTGAACATGGGCCATGGTAGAAAGAAGGATGGAATTCACAAAGGAAAAAAAAATTTAAGATTTGGGTTAGCTGTTGCTTCTCCTCTGTCTTTACTCTTCTATGGTAAAGAATAATTGAATTAAATTAAAAACTGAAGAAACTGGAGAAAAACTAATTTTCCACTTGTAAATTAACTACTCTGGTGTAACATGGATATTAAATACATAAACTTGAACAAGGCTGTCAAGGCATATGGTCCAGAAAGACCTCCCACTGCCAAAGGAATGAAACTCATGTGCCCTTTTATTCGTTTAATTCAGCTCTCAGGTCTGCATATAATTTTCTTTTCAGCATATGAGGGGTTAAGGTTCCCACCTATGCATTCCAGATAGACTCAATAAGACTTTTTGAGTGTGCTAATACAAAACACACAGAGACCTTTGTATTCCTACATGCTGGTAAAATGCCTGTTGTGCTATGCAGATTATTATTGTTATTATTATTTCTGGCACTGTCACTTCTAGCTATGGTGCTTCAAAGCAATGATATTGAAAACATAAAGGCAGGCAGCTCTTTGGAAATGAGGAATTGCAACAGCAATGTCAAAAACTTTTTATAGCACCCCTTATTGAAACATCTGGAGGAAGTATCATCTAATGGTTAGTGAAGATAGCTAAAAAGCCAGGACTCCTATATTCTGGTTTTAGGTCTGTCACTTGCCACTGACACAAAACCTTGGGCAGGCACCTTAAAAATTATACGTAAGTGGTACCTACCCTAGTTTGCTACTTCATAACAGGTAAAAAAGTCATCTAAGATTTGCTGAAACTTTCCCTTATAAGCAATAACAAAAGATGTGTCTCCATACAGAGTTTTCTGCTCTCTTTTAGACACGGCCAGCCACCATTACCCCAAACCAGCGCTTACCTCCCCCAGCTGCTCACCTACTACTGCCATCTCTTCTGTCCTTACAGAGGTTGTGTTTCCATGGTTTTGCCACAGGAACGCTTCTTGGGAGCACTCTAGTTTTCTCCAGGCAGAGCCAACAGGTTTGCTGTGGCAAACAATGGAAACGGCTTAAGACAGACACTCAGCTTTGCCCGGCGCTCTGCCAGTGGTCAGTGTAGGGAGCAGTCAGGTGGTGACTGTCACATCTTTTCCTGGCACAGCTGGATCTGGGAGACAATGTTTTCCTCTAATCTGACTGTGATGCAAGTGGTTTCTTTAGGGGAACATAACATTAATGAACAAACATCTGCATTTGTTAATAAGCCCTCATATCTGCATATTTTTATATAGCCTAGAGGCTCTCCCAGCGTTTTATACAGAGCCCCACTCCTTGCCAATACACTCTATGCAGATATGGAAGTGTCATACAAACCAGGCTTGGAAGCCTGGCATTCCCTGTTTTCCTGGCAGACACATGCCTCCTTGCTCTGCTCCCAACAGTGCTTACAAGAGAGGTCAGTGGAATATACCACAAACAAGCCTTCTTGTGGATTAGTCCATGATGATGGATACTGTGAGACACAAAGCAGTTTAAAGGGTTACCAGGTACTTACAGTAACAAAAAGGAGATGAGGAGGAATATTTGATATTCTCTTATATAGTCTTAAATCAGATTTGAAACTGGAGGAAAAGATTTAAATTGAATTTTCCCCTTTAACTAAACTTAAAAAACCCAAGCCCTCCCCACTCTTGCAAACCCTGAAGTCTTTCTTGATAAACCCTGACTCAGTAATAATGTCTCCAACACCTATATTATTGTGCAGATAGAGAACTTTCTGCCACAGTCTTGCCAGCCAAGTCTTTTGACATTATTTACTCTTCATGGTGTATCTGATAAAGTTAAAATAAGAGGCCACAAACCCAGAGTCTTTTAGTGGACATCTTATCTACCAGCAGTCTGAGCTGCTCTGCCAAGCAGCACCACATAGGTCCAGAGAATACCATAAACAAAAGCTGGAGCACTGAAGCTCTGCTTCCTTCTTTGTTTAGGAGATGCTCCATGCTCCGAGTCTCCTTCAAGTGAGAAGTATGCTGCATCAGGAGAGGAAAAAACATGATGACCTATGGCTTTACTGTACTAAAAAATAATAGCATTGTATATGGGGCAACTGCAGTGTTGTGTAATGGCTGTGTAACTATCAAGAAAATACCTGATCTTCAAATGTGCTTTACCTGGCATTTCAACTAATATGATTTAAAAAAAGAAAACACCACCAAACCAGTTGGTAAAACAATTGTAATCCTGAGGTGGTAGGTGGAGAGGACACAAAACACAATACTCTTTTTTGCTATATTCACAACAGATTGTGGTTCTCATGCTTTCCAACCTCCCTACCAGCACACAGATCTCAAACCAAACAGCAGGAACATAAACATCATGACATCCTGACCATACACACACTCCTCAGAGCAATATGGCAAAAGAAACATCACGAATATTTATTTGCCTATGCAAATCACCCCTTTTTGTCATTGATGTGCTCTTCCTCTAATTTCTGTGAATAATGAAGCTTCAAAGATGGTTACCAGGATTGTCTGCATCAGCAGAAAGCCACTTGCCTAAGTCTTTACATAAATAGAACATAACCAATTCCAGCAAAATCTGCACCATAACTATTTTCAGGGTTACAGAACGCAAAACATCATTTAACCACAAACACGGATCATAGTTACCAAGCACAGACAGCTGTTTAAAAGACAGCCTATGACAATCCCAAAAGCTCATTCCCCACCCTTCAAAATGTCACTGAAATCCAACAACTTTTGAAAAGTGAGAACATTCAAGAAGAAAATTCCATAAAAAGTAGGAATACATTTGTCAGGTAAATTATCTTTTTGTTTGGTGTCCTACATCCTGACACTCTCCAGAAGCAAGAAGCTGACTTCATTTACCAGTATTTCAAGACAATGTGCTTCCAAGCCAAAGTAGAGGTTGTGCTAACCCCACCAACTAAGGCTTTTAATCCCCGAGAGCCATGTGCAGTTCAAGACAACTTTGCCCTCATCAAACTGTTACCTGTTCCAAGTGTTTGCAGATGTTTTCCAGCTGTTTCAGAGGCTGCCATTATGACTTTGTTTTTAATGACACTTGAAAGGTTTCCTTTAAAATTAGTTCTTAATCTGCAAGTATTGGGGGTAAGGTAGAATGCAGGCTCAGCATTCTCAGCCTGCTCTGCCAGCTGTTGCCATGCAAAACAAGAGCAGCACTCACATCTGATCAGCAGGATGTGGGAACCAAACCACTGCTTGGGTACTGGCTGCCCTTGAAAAGCTATTTCCAAACTATGCCTTGGGAGAAAAAGAAGCCATCAATTTGCTTGTTACCAACTAGAATACACTTGAACATTGAAGCAGCCTGTGCCATGGGATACACGTGGGTATGTTATACATGGACATGGCACTGGCTGGAAACTATTCTGAAACAGAAGGAGAAAGCACACATATACTGAGTGTTGGGAAAAGCAGAAACTTGGCAGTAACTGTTCATGCAGGAGAGGTTATACACAAACCAGCTGCTACAGATAACAGGTATTAGCTCATCCTACAGGGAAAAGAAAGGTTGGGAATGGGGAACCTCTTGTTTCTCGTTGCTGGGGTGACCATTAACAACAGTGAGTGCCTGTTTCAGCCATGCTGGGTGGGAAGATTAATACCAGAATTAATGTAGGCATGGGAGACTTTTCTCTGCTCCTTCACTCAGCACCTCAGACTGAGCCTGTGCTCTGCACTGGCAATAACACTCAAGCTCACAGATCTTCACCCTGCATTCATGGCCTGTGTCTGCAAAGGTTTGATCATCCTTTCATTTGGTGCCATTTCCCAATATGACACGCTGTGGAGAATGCAACTGTGGATGCATGTTAGGACATATGGATGGGCTGTGCTGTAAGGAGCACATGTGAAAACAAGCAAGCTCACAGGAGAAACTTGGCAGCTCCAAAATGGAGTTTCTCCTTCAGTGTTATCTAGTTAATTATGGCTTACCTCATTTCTCCCCACCAGAAATCCCCTTTGTCCTCTCCACCACCGTGCTGTTCAGTGCATTGCGCTGAGCACTGACAGCTGACAAACGAAGCCTTAGCTGGTTCACCACCCTGACCCTTCCTGGCAGCAGTTACCAGGCTGGGTCTGACCCCTTCCTGCAGGCTAAGCAAATTTCCCTCCACTGATACTCTGCTCACAGGGTGCTGCTTTGTGGCAAAGCACTTGAGTAGAAGTTTCTCACTTCCCACTATGAGTCCTCTCCTGACACCTCAGTCAAAATCATCAGGAAAGAGTAGATACAACAGAACATGAGCAATATTCTCTTGATAATGGAACTATATATATATATTTTATTTTTTTTTTTCCTAGACACAGGAGAAAGGGGCTGACAGGAAACCAGAGCATTGCTGCAGTGCCATCCTGCAATGCCACCCATCCCCTGCAAACACAGGTACCATGTCTCTCACATAACACTATGTTTTCTGTACAGCTTTCAGCAAAACCAAATTTTCCAAAAGAACTAGCCAGCAAGAGCTTGTTTTCATGACAACTTGCACAGAAGGGAGCAGGAGGGGTGATTTGTGCCCAGTATAAAAACAAACCACAAAGACATCCCTTGCAGTAGACACGCACAAAGATGAGCTCTGCACATCAGAATGCTCCCCAGAGAAGGAGTCAAAGAATCAAAGCAGAAGAGCAGTGATACAAATAGCCCAACTTTTCAAGCACATCAAAGCCAGAAAACATGTCCCTCTCAACCCTGGGGACCAAGATAGAAAAGATCTAATAAAGAATTCAAATGCCATAATCACATAATCCAATAAGCTACAGTTAAACCAAAACACCTCTTTAGCAAACATCAGGAGTTGGAGAGGAAATGTCTCCAAAGTGCTAGGCATGGATGGCTTCCTACACTTCTCCCCATTAACAAATCATCTCCCATCGGTGGGACAGATCTGAAGGACTGTTCTTAGTATTAAATTCCCACATGGGAAAATGGAAAAGAAAGAGCATCTCAACAAAAAGAAACAGCTGAGATCAACCTGTCACTGAGAGCTGAGCAGGGGAGAATGTGTGCTGGACTGACTTGCCATGGAGGAAGCTGGTTAAGGTATCTCTATGGAAAAGATGAGAAATGGTAAAGGCTGTGAAAGAAAAAGTAAAGAAAAACATCTCCATATTGCTACTACGGTAAGTCCTGGTTTGTATCTTCCCAAAATATTCCACCCCTTGTTTTCATTTTATTCTGAATACCTTCTTTTATCTGATCTGTTCTCATATGATTTCTCCTCCCTTGTCATCCCTGAATCTCTCCATCTTGCACTATCTCTGGGACTCGGTCATGCTGCCCAAGTACATGCTCCCCTAGGTGTGTCTCTTCCAACATCTCCCTGACAAGTCTACCAAACAGGGAAATGACCTTTACTTTGCCATTGTACAGCAGTGGCTGCTGCAGAGTATTACAATTCTGAGGCAGGATGACCCCCTGAAGCTCCTAGACAGCTTTCTGCCTGGTTATACATGCCACAGAAAGAAGATCTTCCTTAGACATTGACCTTGGTATCAGCCAGGAACATTGTCTCTCCTTTGAAATGCTAGGCAGGGCTATCCCCTTCTTCCAAGCTCAGACATGTGGACAAGGATCAGACTTGGGGGGAAATTCTGACCTTGCCTGAGGAAGACAGATCCAGACTTAGAGCCCTTCCTTTAACAGAAAACCCATCCCCGGCCTAACCTGAGTGATCAGAGAGAACAAGTTATGCTGACGTACACATCCCTTAGGTATTTGCTTTTATACCAGCTCCTAAGTACAGTAAGCAGGCAGGGAGTAGTAAATCTCCCCGACACACAGCAGGGGATGGCAGCACCAGCAAAGGTCACTTCCTCTTGCAGAGACTAGAGCGGGCAAGCACTGTTCAGTGGGTACAAAGGCAAAGGGGCCCTCAGCTCCTCTGATACATCTGTATGTACAGATGCTTCTACAGAATCCTCATATTGTCCAGTGAATCTGTACCTAAGTGGTAGAACAAACATTCATAAATACATCAACTCTGAGCTGGCAGAATTCCACCCTTACTACTTTCCTTCCTGTGCAGTCTCCCACTGCTAGCCCATCTTCTACTGTACAAGTCATGACCTAATCCCCATTTTCTCTGAGAGCAGAACATTCCCATGAGATACCTTAAAAAGTGCTTTGCTGAAATATAACAAGACATCATCTGTTGATGATCCAAGACAGTTTTCTTATTAAAGGAATACATTAAAGTAGTTGTAGACACAAGGACAGTATAGAACTAGCTGACTTGAATGTTGCTGCAAAGCCTTGGAATGTGACATGTATGTTCCTGAAACCTCAGTTTTCATAGCAAATGAAAAGTGCAGGCACTTGCACAAAATGCGGGCAAGGCAGAGGAAGAATTCTGGAGTCCAGTGAAATTACTTGTTCTCTTTTGTAAGTAATCATTATAGAGGGGAGCACAGCTCAATGCAGCCATTACAATTCTAAGAGCAGGAATTAACTTATTGGAAAAGGTTGAGCAGTAACCCAGACACATGACCCCCGTGTGGAATAAAGCCAGTGAGGGTCATCAATTCTTTTAAACTCCTTGCTTTATGCAATATGAAAACACTCTTGCTGCAAAACATGACAGTACTTGCATAGGTGACTCAAGAAAAATCTATTAGCTTGATGTGCCACATACATACCTCTGCAACACAGCAGTGTCATGGTAAGCACATTCACACCAACTGTACAGTGCATTTCAGGAAGAGGACTATAGCAGAAATGGGAAGGAGATAGTAAATTGTTGTACAGTAAATAGTAAATACAGTAAATAGGAAATTGTATATGATCTTTTACATAGCGAGTTATCAGTTTATTTATGTAGTAAGAATCCCACAGAGTTAGTTCATTATAAATTCATGAGGTGTGTGCTTTTGATTGCACAGAGCTCTTCTCATGTCTTGCCATTTCCAGCTCCCTTTTTATCTACCTTCTGGAGACAGTATTCTACATCACATGGTAAAATGATGCTATAGACAATAAGGACTAGTCCACATCAGTTGCCTTTTCTGACATGCCACATTCTGGAAGGGAAGATACACCTCAAGAAGTCAGAAGTCTGGGAGACAGTGCAAGCACAGGCTGATTGGATGCTTATGTCTCTCCCCATATACTCAAGCATGTATACCTGTACATGGAAGAAAGAGCTGAGAAGAACCAGTTCTCAATCAGCTGACAAAGATGCTCTGTACTGTATATGAGTTACCAAAGCACTCCCAGCTTTATAAGTTGCTTAGTGGTTGGATGACTTTGCTGCTAACCCGAGATGAAAACTCTTCTGGGGAAAAGAGGATATGAGAGAAACAGGCTATAGATTTGAGGTGCATCAGTTCCTTGTACAGGATTCAGGTGTCATACATTTTGCAGTCTGAACTCATCCCCAGTTTACAACTACACTGCATGAGCATGGCTGCACCTAAGGAATAAGTGGAGACATAGCAGCCACTGTGGGGACCAGCACACGGTAACTATCAGGGAACTAATCAGTCTTTTGGAAAGCTGGTGCAGCCTGCACACTGGTGCTACATTGCTTATTAGCAAGGATGACTCAGCACACACTGCGGCATTCCCCAGTTCTGTCTCAGCTCTGCTCTCACTGAAGCCAGCAGTGCACTGGTGTGAGCCTATGAAGATAACCCTTCTCAGATTCCATACTACTTGATAGTTTGCAACTGTTCAATACCCAGAAACAATGCTCCAAAGCTAGTTTTAGGGCACAAGGTAACCCTGGGTTATCTTTGCTGGGATACCCACCTCACAGGAAGACAGGATGGCACTACTGCAGTGACATGGCAGTAACAACCACATGACAAAGTGATGCAACCAAGAGCAACCCAAACTGGCCTATCTAAAACCAGAATCTGCTTCTACATCTTGCTGAAATAGTGACTTATGGGAAGACTGCTGCTTTTCAGCACAGGCAGAGTATGATAGGACAAAAGGAAGATCTCTGG
>JAOEGS010006251.1:0-25300 GCA_025447755.1 Corythornis vintsioides | reverse complement strand
AGCCCCCCCAACCTCCCCTGGGATGGTGCCAGGGATGGGGCAGCCACCACCTCTCTGGGCAGCCTGGGCCAGGCTCTTACCACCCTCAGCATCCCAAATTCCTCCCTTCTTTCCAGTCTAAATCTCCCTCTTTTAGTTCACCCCCCGTCCTGTCCCAAAAGCCCCTGTTCAAAACTCTGTCCCCATCTCTCTGCCAGGCCCCTTGGAGTCCTGCAGGGCCCCCAGGAGGTCTCCCCGGAGCCTCCTCCTCTGCAGGCTGCACAGTCCTGGCCTGGCCCCCAGCCAGACTCTCCCCCATGGCCACTCTTCCTCTTCCTGAGGGTTCTGGCAGTTCCCTGCCACGTGCCGGCCCCGGTTTCGCTGTGGCCATGCTGGGCTGCAGCTGTCAGGCCGCTCTGTCCGTCACGGGGCAGGAGAGCTCCTGCAGGGTGAGGCCAGGGCAGGGTGGTCACTGTTGCACAAACAGCTCTCTGGTGATAAGCAGCGTTTTCACAACGTCCCCAACAGCGTTGTGGGAGGCAACACACCCACGTCAGCGTGAGGCAAGCCTGTGGTTTGCTGTCCTCGGAGCTAATTGCCTCTGGCTCCTGCCAGTGTGTGCTGATCAGGAACCTCGGTGCAGGGTGCTGGTCAGATTGGCTTGTGGTTGAGCTCTACTCCCCAGGAACAAGCACCAGGACAAGAGGAACTGGCCCCAAGTTGCCCCAGGGAGCTGAGGTTGAACAAGAGGAACAATTTCTTCCCCCCACTGCAGGGGTGTCCAGGGCTGTCCCAGGGTGCACAGGGCAGATGGAGTCCCTGTGACCCCTGGAGGGGTTTCCAAGCCCCCTGTGGAGCTGTGGTGCTGAGGGGCACGGGGCAGTGGTGCCTGGGCAGTGCTGGGGGATGGTTGGACTCCATCAGTTCCAAGGTCTCTCCCATCCCAGACGATTCTGTGACTGTGACTTTTCTGATGGACATAGTGACAGGACGAGGGACAGTGCTTTGTACTGATGGAGGGTAGATTTAGACAGATGGAAGGAAGCAGTTCACTCTGAAGGATGGTAAGGCACTGGAACAAGCTGTCCAGAGAAGCTCTGGATGCTTCTCTCTGGAATAGTCAAAGGCCTGGTTGGATGAGGCTTTGATCAGCCTGATGTAGTGAGAGGTGTCCTGGCCCGTGGCAGGGGGCTTGGAACCAGATGACCTTTGAGGGACCCTTCCCGAAACCCCTATGACCCTGTGATAGGTGGTGTAAGGCCCTCCATGTCTCCTCGGTGCTGCTGAGGATAAGGTCAAAGTCCACCCTGGGTATCTCCAGAATCCTCCTGGGGCTTTGTTTCATGTTCCTTGTTTCATGGGCACGAGGAGTCCCAGTCTGCATGTGGGACTAACCAGGCTTCGCTGGGCAGGTTGGGCAGGCGTGGGGGGAAACTGAAAACACAGCCCGTCAGCGATACCAGGAACAGCAGGGCCCATTCCTCTTTCATTCTGAGTACATGGTAGCGAAAGCTGCAGCGCTCCAGAGAGCGGGGGAGCCGAGGCCCCTGTGCCCGTGGCATGGCTGGGAGCTCCCTGCCATGGGACATGCTTCGGCCAGCAGCCATGTGCCAGGCAGCAGAGCAGGACCCCGGGGTCTGCCACCTCCTCCCCCCGGCATCCCGAGCTCCCCCTGACACCCTGAGCTCCATGTTGGCACCACCAGCCCTGTCAGGGTTCCTGGCATCCCCAGGCGCTCTCAGACCTCACTTTGCTCCTGCTTTGTCTTCATCTTGCTTCACTGGCATGCTGGGTCTGCTGGTGTGTCTGCTCTGTCCTTCCTCATCACTCTGTCCTTCCTCATCACTGTCCATCCTCATCACTCTGCCAACCCATCACGGTGTCTCGGTGGTGGCTGGGCGGCTGCTCCAGGGTTCTCCAGAACTAGACCCAGGTATCCACCTCCCTGCCCTTTGTGAAAATGACAGGGAGCAAACTCCCCAGCTGGCAGAGCTGTTGGCAGGGAGAATTAATGACAGGGAGCACTCCAGGCAGGCCTGTGAATTCATTTGCATTGGAATTAAGACATCCCTGAAGACACTTAGTGGTTTTATTCATCTTCCCTTTATCTTGGTGATCTTAACAGAGCAATAACATGGACTCCTCAGATCTTCTAAATACTTTAAATGGTGCTACAATTTGTACACAGGCTGTAATTTAAAGAAATTAGATCATAATTATAATAAGTTACTGCAGATTGCAGCGGATACTGGATGAGCCGCTGCGGCTGGCGCCGGGTGCACGATCCCGGGTTGCTGCCAGGGTGATGGAAGCAGGGCCTGGCCAGTGTGTGGCAGGAGCTTCATCACCAGAGCTCCTTCAGCAGCTCCATGGGGAAAGGACTCCCTGATCTGGCCAGCAGGTGTGGGAGCTGGTGAAGGAGCCAGATCCTGGCACCACTGTGGGAGCTCTGCCCTGAAATGTGCTTTCCTGCCCTCCTCTTGGTCTTTTCTGCTAAGGAACGAGTGACAGAGTAAGAGGAACCGGCCTCAACTTGCCCCAGGGGAGGTTTAGGTTGGAGCTGAGGATCAATTTCTCCATGGAAAGGGCTGTCCCAGGCTGCCCAGGGCAGGGGTGGAGTCCCCGTTACCCCTGGAGGGGTTTCCGAACCCCTTGTGGAGCTGTGGTGCTGAGGGACAGGGGTCAGTGGTGCCTGGGCAGTGCTGGGGGTGGTTGGATCCATCAGCTCCAGGGTCTTTCCCAACACAGTGGTGCTGCAGTTCCATGGTTCTGTGGGAATGTGACCCTACCCTGGCTCTGAGACACGTCTCTGGCCATGTTCCCCTTCAGCACCCCCTGGAACAGGCAGGGACCGGTGAAGTCTCTACAGCCCCCTACACCCTTCCCAACACTGGGGACCTCTCTTGCCCCCCACCATGGGACCCCCTGTCCCCACAGAGCCCCCTGCATGTCTCTGTCAGCTGGGCAGGGGCTGGGTGAGCTGGGGCTCAGAGCGTGGCCCCCACTTGCTGCTTCCTCCCTCAGGGTTCCTCTGGCTACTTCTGCTTTTTCGACTGCTGTGGGTGAAGTTTCCTCATCCGGGCTCATTGCCACCCCGTGCAGGGGTCCTGGGGTCCTGGGCTCCCCTCCCACCATCACGGGGGACTCCCGCTGTCCCCACTTGCAGTCACTCTGGTGTTGACCATGTGATGACAGTGGTGGTGGCAGTGTGGTGTTTGTGGCAGTGGCAGTGGAGTCACTCTGATGTTGACCGTGCAATGACTGGTGTTGGCAGTGTGATGACTGTGGCAGTGGCAGTGCAGTGACTCTGGCTGTTGCAGGCTCTACGAGGGGAAGGAGACAGCCGAGTTCCAGTGCTCACTCCAGCGGTTCTTCCTCTCCCTGAACCAGCTGATGAAGTCCCCGCTGGAGGGTCCCACGCTGCTCTCCCAGGTACAGGGGTGAGAGGAGTGGTGCTGAGTGGGGAGGATAGATGGTGACCCAGCCGGGGTGCTGGCTGTCCCTGTGCCAAGATGACACCATATAATGCGTACAAATGCTCCCATGAACAGGGTGACAGAGGGAGCTGCCACCCCACATGGTGCTTCACTGTCCTCAGGAACCCCCACTCACAGGGTGCCTCACAGGGTGGGTGGCTCTGCGCTGGGGGGCCCCTCGAGCCCGCTGCCTGGCTGGCAGCAGCTGCCTGGCTCTGCAGGGCTGTTTTTCCAGTGGCAGCACATGGCGATTCTTCCAGTGTGCTGGGGTGCTGCTGGGAGTGCCACAGTTCAGCAGGTGAAAGCACCCCGGGACCAGTCTGCCCTGGTGCACCATGGCTGCACAAGGGCTGGGTCCCTTAGGTGGGCATGAGGAGTTGTCAGGAGCAGCCTGTAGGGCACTGGGGATGAGGTTTGGGAATTCAGCCCCAGTGCTAATGCTGCTCCTGTGCTTGCTGAGCCCCATGCCCATCCCCACCAGAGCTGGCCCTGGTCTGCCGTCCAGCTTCACCAGTGCCACCACCAGAGCATCACAAGTGACCGCATGGACTGGGTGGCACCAGGAGGTGGCACTGCTGCCAGGAGGACTTGGACATGGCTCTGCCAAGGGGCTGACGCCTCGAGGGGTCAGAAGGGGCTGGTCCTTAGTGGGACAGGAGACATCTGCAGCTCTGCCTCACCAAGGCATCGGCCTCAGCAGGTACCACAGAGTCAGAACCAGTTCCTGGAAGAAATCCCTCCTGAGACGTGGGTGCTGGTGTTTGAGAAGCCTTGTAATGCTGGAAGAATCCCGGAAGAGGGGGAAAAACCCTGCTCTTCGGAAGGTGACTCAGATGACCTTGCCAAGTGCAGACCCACGGGGCCGGCCGTTGATCCCGGCTCAGCCACGGAGAAGGGCAATCAGTGCCCAGTGAAAGGGCAGAGTGTAATTAGCGTTAATCAGTCCAGCTCTGCTAAGCATGGAGAAGAATGAAAAGGAAATCAAATTTAGCTGTTCTTTTATTGAAGTTACAAGTGTGACTGACTAAGATAAGTGACATAATGGGCGAGACTAACAACTTTGACTCGATGGAGCCTTCTGATTAGACCTGGCACGGTGGAAGTTGTTTGAAATAAGCACTTCTGATTTCCCTTATATAGAGCTTCCCACTTCTGAAAGAACATCACTGCAAATGGAGAGCTGTTGTGCCAGGATGGGCAGTTCTATCAGGTCCTTGGGGGTTTGGCTCTCAAGACAGGTCCGTGTGTCCCAGGGGATTGTCTCAGCTCGGACACCTCCACCAGTTCGTGGTGGTAACTGGTGCAGGGGCCTGGGTGGCCACAGTTGGACCAGGAACCTGAGCATTGGAGAGGGGTGATTGAGAGCTGTGGGAACGACCCGGGGTCTGCTGTGTTTGGTGGGAATTAACAATAGTTCATTGGCTACGAGTGGGTGGAGAACTTTATCTTGGGCTTGGTGCCTCAGGCAACAGCAGAGCCCGGGCAGCAAGGGGCGAGGAAACTCATCAAGTTTGCTGGGAATGCAGCACTGAAGCTCACCGAGATTGCTGGGAACATGGCACTGGGGCTTATCAAACTCACTGGGAACGTGACACTGGAGTTTATCAAACTCACTGGGAACATGGTGCTGGAGCTCACCGAACTCACCAGGAAACTGAGCTCGCCAGGAATATGTCACCAGCAGCAGGATGGGTGACCACCACCACTGGAGCTGTCTCCATGCCAGGGAATGGAGTTCTGAATTGCATCTGGAGATCTTCACAAAGCCATGCTGGCTTGGGGCTGTGGTCTGTGCTGCCTGTAACTGCCCTCACGGGGTCAGACCTGAGCTGAGGTGTTCGTAATGCCACAGGGTGCTTCCAGGGAAACCCCCCCAGGGATTGTCCAGCCTGTGCCCCTGATCTCAACAAGTGAGCTCCTCCAGGCACGTTTTAAAGCCAGGAGGATTTGCAGTAGGCATCCATACTCAGACTCCTGTTGTGACTCAGAGGGAGATGATTGAATTAATGTAGAAACCATTGGGTGAATATTCCTGGAGCTGAGTCACATCACGGGTGGCCCCATGTGGGTCTCTGGCCACCCAACCTGCTGGAACTGGTGCTGAAGTGCAGACGTGTGGAACCACCTCTGGCACCCCGAGGCTGGAGGGTCCTAGTGTCACTGTTGGCACAGAAGCTGGGGAAGCCTCAAAGATCAGCTATCCTGGCAAAGCCAGAGACAGGCAGAGCTCAGCGGGTTGTTTGTGCTACTTAGACACATCATAGATGCAGTGAAGATTTTAATGCAGGATGATTTGTGGTCACTGTGTTTGCTGTTCCAAAAAAGAAACAGCCATGTGCCCCTCACCCTGGGGGGTGATGGTCCCACCAGGCTGGGCATGGTGCCACTTTAATGAGAGGGGTCTGGATGAGGACAGTGCTGGCTCAGCACTCAAAACCTGGGGGGAGGCAGGTGGGGGCCGGGGGTCACCTCCCTGCCTGTACAGTGTCCGTCTGTCCGTCCAGCCCGCGCGGGGGTGCAGGGTGTACCCAGGACAGTCCAGGCAGCTCTGTCATCTCTTTGCAGGGAGCAGCTCTGAAGTACCTGCCCTCCATCCTAGAAGACGTATTTGGGATCTTCGACTCCTCTGCTCTGGGGTAGGGTCCCTGTCACTGACCCTCAGTCCTGTGCTTGGTGCTCAGTGCCACCTCTGCTCCGGCTCCCATCCCACCACAACTCCTCCCGCAGCTGGTGCTGAGGACACGGCAGGAGGGGGGTTCTGGGTGTCCTGTCCCTTGAGAGTCTGACGCTCCTTATCCCTTCCCCTGGCCGCCTGTGCTTCGAGCAGGGCTAGAGCCTGGAAACCCAGGTCCATTTTGGGCCGTGTGTGGCTTTGTGCGGCGGGACAGTCCTGCCCTACACATCCCCACATGGCTCTGCCCCGCCCAGTGGCTCCCCCCACCCACAGCCCCCTCCAGACCGCATCACAGGGGCAGTTGGTACCCGGCACCGCCGCGTTGGGCGTGGGCAGGGGGAGGGGATGGAGGTGCTTGGGCAGCACAGCGAGGGGGCTGCGGCAGAGCCGGCCCTGACCGCACTCTGCACCCTGGGGCCAGGACCTTGCTGCGGGACTTCATTGGGAACCTGCCACCCCAGCGCCTGCTGAGGCAGAAGCTGCAGTCACTGACCAACATCGTCAACAGCAGAGTGTTCCAGTCCTATGGTGAGAAGGGGCTTGGGGGCACTGCCCACGCTGAGCTCTGCTGGGGGCCATGGCACAGCACGGGGATGAGACTCCCCAAAGGGACCCTGAGGCAGCACCTGCACGCAGAGGGGGGCAGTTCCCTGGAGCTTGTGCTGGAGCTGAGCATGGGCTGACCCTGCAGCTGGTGCTGGTGGAGAGAACCTCTCCTGGTCTTGGGGTGAACCTCTAGTGAACAAGCAGAAAGTTGTGCCAGCCAGAAAATGATGAAGAAACATCTCCCACCATGTTCCTTCCCCTGAGCCACCCTTTAGAGGAGCCACCCTGGGGACACCTGGTGCTGTGCAGCCATCCCAGCGGGCGTCAGAGCAGCCTTGGCTGAAGCAGCAGGGTGGGGGCAGTAGGAAGAGCAGCAGAATGTCACACTTTCAGCACCAGAGACTCTGGTCTAAAGGATTTAGTGCTTTTCCAAAGACCCTGCTCCATCCGAGGAGGAAGGTGATGGCTCCATGTGCTCGTGGCACCAGGCATCATGCTGATGCCATCCATCCCATTGGTCCCTCTCCCTCCCAGTGCCCTGTGGTGCCAGGGCGGGGCAGTGCCAGCGCCCACACCCACAGGCCCTGTCCCCACAGAGTGCCGGGAGCTGCTGCTGCAGACGGTGGTGCCCATCCTGCAGGAGCTGATTGCAAAGGGCGAGGAGGAGGCCGCCTGCATGGAGCTGCTCAGCAACATCCTGGAGGTGCTGTACAAGGCCCAGAAGGTGAATCCCGTCTCCTGACGCCGCTTTGCCCCTCCCCAGCAGCCACCTTGGGAGGGAGGGACCTGGGTCAACCCATTTGAAAAGGGTTTGGCACAAATTACTGGTCATGATGTGGTCGGGACCCATCAGTCACCTCTCGACCCTGGGTTGCTGGGGGGCTGTTGGTGCCCAACATCCCAACAGGAACCTGCCCATGATGGGGGTAACACCCTTTGGATTTCCATCTCAGATGGTCTCTGGTGAGTTCCTGCCAGGGCCCCACTCTGGGGCATCAGAGCAAGAAATCCCAGTAACGCACCGGTTCAGCTGGAGCTGGGGGCTGAGTGCCCATCCAGGCATGGTCCTGGCGTGGATGCCAAAGATGGGGGTCTCAGGATGGCCTCTGGGGTACTGTGCTGACCTGGCTGGACATCAGCCTCACTCCCCAGGCCCCTGTTTGTTGCAGAGAGCAGAGGATCTGTGGGCACAGCCCAGTGTGGGCCAGGGACAGCACAAGGAGTGCGGGGACACAGAGCTGGTGAGTGGCATGGGCATGGGCTCTGGGGGGGTTGTCTGCACCTCTCCACAGTGACAAACCCCACACGGCCACCTCAGTCAGCAGCAGGGAACCTGCGGGGACTGGTGTAAGGCCAGGGAGGTGTTGGGGTTTGCGTGGCCCTGGGTTTGCTGTGAGCCCCCAGAGCTCTGTGTTCCACCCTGGGTCTATGCCCAGGCCTTCACCCTGGCCACCCGTGACCTTGGTCCTACACTGGACACCAGCACGTGGGCTCAGGCTGTCCAACCTCCTCAGCTGGCTGAGGTCTCGTGGCTCTCAGTGGGTACCGGGGCTGTGAGGTGGCCTGGTGGCATTCCCAGGGCAGTAGGTGAGGTGTGGCCATGGTCACGGTGCCCCATGGCTGGAGCTGCAGAGGTGCTGGGTCTCGTCTGGTGGCCATGATCCCAATGGCTGGAGCAGAGCTGCCTCCTCCTGCTGCATGGGACACCTGCAAAGGGCTGAGGAAACTGGTGACCTCAGTCCCAGCTCCCATGCCCTCTGCCAAGGATGACACTTTGCAGCCTCCTCACTTGCTTTTTTTTGGTGAGCCAGTGTAATTGCAGCAGTTCCAGCCACATGTGGCCCAAGAGACACCGTGACCCAGGTCCAGCCAGCCAGCACCCACAGGGCTGGGGACCACATGCCAGATGTGTGCCACAGTGGTGTTGGTGACAACCCTGGCACCTGTGCCCTCCCTCCTGGCACCACGTCAGGCAATGCCAGTTGCTTGGGCATGACTCTGACACCTCTTACTTTGCAGGTGAAGGTGAAGAAGCACATCCAGCTGATCCTGGAGCAGCTGCTGCACACTGTCAACCAGAGGGTGATCGCCCTGGACCGGGAGAACGTCCTGCGGGTGAGTGCCACTGTGGTGCCGGGTGCCCATTTTGGAAGCAGAGGAAGGGTTTGGGTTGTATTCTCCAGCAAACCACCAACTGGACCCGGTGAACTATCACAGTTTTACATGCCCAGAGCAGGTGGGAGGGCTGTGCTGGGACCCCCGCTCGAAGGAGGTGCAAAGATCTGGAGGTGCAGGGTGGGAACGGAGCTGTGGCAGCGTGGGCTTGGGGAGCTCTGGTGTGGACGTGGCACAGAGCAGTGTGGAGTGGGCCCAACAAGCTGCTCTGGGGCATGAGGGTGGGCGAGGGGCTGAGTCTGCGCCGGTCAGGAGCTGCAAAGGGGGGTGGGGCATGTAGTAGTGGGAACCACAGTGTTGTGCTGCACTGTGCTGTGACATGCCATGCCACATGATGTGCCCTGGGAGCTATGGGCACTGCAGCAGCAGCTTAGCTCTTTGCTTGAGCCATTCTGGGGTAAGGCTGCAGGCTTCCCGTCCTGAATTGTTCTCATTCACAAGGCCTTAACTGCACCAAGGCAGTGCCAGCCAGTGGACAGGACAGGTGCTGACCCTTGCCATGCCCTTGCTGTGCCCTCACCGTCCTGCCCATTCTCTCTAGCAGACAGGCTGCCCCAGGCTGCGAGTGTCCCGGGTGCTGGCACTGCTCCTGTGGATGTGCTTGAGCCACGGGTGTGGCTGCTCCCTGCCCAGTAACCCCTTCCCATACCCTTCAGCTCTCAGCTCAGCCTCCCCTGCCCACCTGGCTGGCACAGCCCTGGTGGTGCAACCCCGTGGTGATGTTTCCTGATGGTGGCAGCTTTCTTGGCCAAGCTGATGGCAGGTGCAATCCCTGGCATGTACCCTGGCACGAGTGGCCAGGCAGTGCCATGTCACCAGATGTGGCTCAGGCTCTGCTGCTGGGGCTGTGCCGGTGCACGGAGGGCTCCTGGCACTGGGACAAGAGTCGTGTGGCTCAGGCAGGAGATGTTGTTCAGTACCATCTCTCTCCCAGCCTTGGTTCCTGGGATGAGTGACGATGTGCCAGAGGAAACAGGACCAGGAAGAGCTGCTGGGCTCTGCTGCCAGGCCGGGGGGCACTGGGTGTGGGACCCCATGTGTGGTGTGGGCAAGACAGGGAATGGCAGCTGCCAGCTCCCTCCTCACCCTCATCCAGAACAAAAGTGCACAGGTGGGAGAGGATGTAACAAAAATAGCGTCTCCGTGGAATTTATTGAACCCTCTTTCATCACAGCCCCTGCTCCCCGCGCTGCACGCACAGGGCGTCGGGCACCAAACGGAACGCTTAAAAATAGAAAAGCTGGTGCTACCCAAACCCTACCGCCTGGGGGAGGGAGAGGAGGAAGGAGACGTGGGCAGGGGGTCAGTGCTGGGACAGCCGGTGCCTCTGCGCTCCTGGCTGCTCGGACGCCGCCAGCTCACAGGAACCAGAAGCATTTGCGCCGGGATTTCTTGGCGTCCAGCTTGGCGGGCAGCTTGGTCACCGGCGATGGCTCCTGCCTGGGGGGCAGCGCGGCCCCGGCCGCCGCCGGGGAGCTCGGGGCTGCTTCACCCTCGATGTGGCTCAGCACCTGCTGGAAGCGTCCCTCCTGCTGCCGAAAATCATGCTCCACGCTGCGGAGAGGACGCTGTGAGTGGGCATTGCCCCCAGCTGCCAGTCCTTCACTGCAGCACTGTGACATGCTCCCCTGAGGAGCAGGGCCTGGCTTTGGTGCTTGTCCGTCCCCCTGAGGCCACAGGTCCCCTCCCCGCCTGACCAACAACTGCCAGGACTTTACTGGTGACTGATGCTGGGGGGTGAGCCCAGGGTCTGTGGGACCCTGATTAGCAGTGAGAGGTACCCAGAGATGGGCTGCGCATCCCTGGGGACCGCTTGGAGGTGGCACAGGTGTGCCAGGGCCATTACTGGTGATGATGTGAGACATTCTGGGGAGGTAAGGGGGGGACTGTGCCCCCACCGCAGCCCTCAGGGTTCCTGCAAGTGCCAGAGAACTCGTGTGTCCCCACAGCACCTGCTGCCACGTGCCATGATGCTCCCTGGCATGGAGAGCAGCTCATCTCCTGACACCAGCCACATCCCATCGGATCAGTGAGGGACTGCCATGTGTGCTGGGACCACCCGTCCCATCGGATCAGTGAGGGGCTGCCGCGTGGGCCGGGATCGCACACGTGGCACAGCTGCCCTGCACACGGGGAGCGCTCTGTGAGCCCCCACTTGTCATGCTGACACTTCTTGTCACCTCCTGTCACCTCACCCCCTGAGACACAGATTGTCCCTGGCTATTTCTGGCGGAAAGGATGAGGTGAGGCAGATGGCCCTGTAGCGAGGGTCGGAGTGGGGACTCCCCAGCACCCTTGCAGCAGAAGGACTTGGGGATGTGGTCGGGGTGCACGGCCAGGGGATGGGACATGGCCAGGCAGGTCCATTCCCTGCTGCAGACCATGCACAGGGACTGAAGCTGGCACCCAGCCTCCCAGTCCTGGCACCCAGTGCTGGCCCGTGTCCCAGTGGAGCCTCCTCTCATCACACAGATGGCCCCAAAGCCCAGAAAGAGTCTCTGGAAGGAGTTCCCCCCAGACATGACATCTCTCCCCACTGCAGTACTGCCTGGAGACAGGCTCATCAGGCACAATTAGCCCTGAATCCCCCATGAGCTACAGCAGGGAGCTCATGGTGTAAATCAGCAGAGAAGGGGACAGAGGCAGCAGAGGCCCCATCTGTGTCCCTGCCTGCACCGGGGGGGGGCACAAGCTGCTGGCCCCTGAGACTGCATGGGCTCTGAGGAGAGGGGCAGCAGGGAAGGGGCTCCCATGCTCTGACCCAAAAGCCAACACCAGGGAAGCAAAGCCAAGACCCCAATGGGCAGGGAACCCCTGTGTGCCCTTCATCACTGCAGGGCTGGTGCAGGGATGAGGAGATGTGGCCAGGACTCAGAGCAAGCCCACCCAGCACCGCTTGTGGGGCATTCCCCGACACGTGCCTCTTGGGGAGGATAAAAGCTGTGCCCTCAAACCCGAGCTGCTCCCTCCAGCTGCAGCCGGGCAGCTGGCCACACCAACCTCCCTGTGGCATCTCCCGGGCAGCTGGCCACACAAACCTCCCCATGCCCTTCTGGCAGGGGAGCAGCTCCCCGCAGGCGTAAAGGGCCCAGATTCAGGCCAGGTGGCACTCGCTGGGATGCGAGGGTACCAGGGCTGGCTCTCACCTGTAAATGATGCAGGCACAGTCCCGACAAGTGCCACAGTTGGCGATATCTTGCCCTGTCCGGTACGAGTGTCGCCTGCAACAGAGCAGAGGTGCTGTGAGCCTGGAGACCTGGCCTTGGGCCACCCGAGCCACCCCAGTGGCCCTCAGACCCCTCATCTGCCCCCCCAGCAGCCAGGAGCTGGGACTCTCCTCTCTGGGACTCAGCTCCTTTGGGATTCATCTCTTCTCCCTGTGGCCCAGCCCATTTCTTCCCTAGGATCCAGTTCTTTTCTGCCCTGAGATGTCAGTGCCACTCCTCTCTGGGATCCATCTCCCCTCCAGCCTGGATCCCATCTCTTCTTCTCCCTGGATCTCAGCTCTCCTCCCCCATAATGCCCATTGAATGCCAGGCCCAGTGCAGTGCCCCTCAACTCTGCAGATGTCTCAGATGGGCACAAACCAGACAGGCACAGCAGAAGCCCCAAGTCCTCCATGCTGGGGCCACCTCCTTTCACATCCACCCCATGCCCTGGCCACCCGAGGTCACCAAATTCCTCCCCACACATGGTACCAAGGAAGGAGGGGGATGTGGGCAGTGTGAGGCAGCACACAGCAGCACCCTGGCAGATGGGCACAGGGAGGTGCTCCAGACTGATCACCAGCCTATGCCAAACTCAGGATTTATCTATTTTTGATGCTTTGGCACCAGAGCATCCTCCTTCTCAGGGGAAGGTGCTCAGGACTCTGAGCTGAGTGACAGAGCTCAGTTCAGTCTCAGTGCAGCCTCCTCCCTGATCTCTGCAGGTGTCTGCACACCCAGCAGTTCTGCTGCTGGTGCCAACTGCCCACCCTGCTGCATCACCAGGCCAGCTGCCAGTGCTGCCTGCCCAGAGCTCCCCAGAACCGGCTCTGTGCTGCCCCACAAGCACAAGGTGTCCATGGCTGAAGGTGTCCCATGAGCTGGGCAGCTGTGGGGTGCCAGAGATCAGCAGTGATCTTCTTGCCTGGCCACAGTGCCAGCCTGGTGAGCTCAGTAGCTTCCATGTGCCACCACTGGCCCTGGCTTTGGCTGCCAGAGGAGTTAAGATAGGGCAAGAGGAACTGGCCTCAAGTCACCCCAGGGGAGGTTGAGGTTGGAGCTGAGGGACAATTTCTTCCCCTCCAGGGCTATGCCAGGCTGCCCAGGGCAGGGGTGGAGTCCCCGTGACCTCTGCAGGGGTTTCCAAGCCCCCCATGGAGCTGTGGTGCTGAGACACGGGTCAGTGGTGCCCTGGCAGTGCTGGGGATGGTTGAACTCCATCAGCTCCAAGGTCTCTCCCAACCTAAACAGTCCTATGGTTCTGTGAGCCACTATCTCCCCAGGACAATGCTCCACTGATGTCTCTACTTGCTGGGCAGCCCCTCTGAGCCCCCAAGGGCTGTTCTGAGGAGCTGCCTGCAGACCCCTGGCACCCTCACACTGCAGGCAGGTGCTCCCCACTCATGCCCTGACTCCAGTTGCTCTCTGAGCTTCAAGAAGAGGTCCTTGTGAGATGCTTTTGGTCACCCTTGTACTCCACTCCCACATCTCCATAGCCCTGCAGGGTGTGACTTCTGGGGGGGCACAGGACGGGGTGACACCCCCATGTCCCACATCAGCAGCCACATTTTCCTGTTTAAATCTTTCCTGTTCCTCGACCTTGATCACGATCGCTCTCAGCCCTGAGAAACTAGGTCTTTTAATGCACCAAATTACATATTACAATTGGGATTATACAGTTGGCACGTAAATGAGATCACCATACCCACTCTATTTCTGTTCAGCAGCCTCATGTGCGGGTACCCCACCCTGGACAGGCAGTGCCCCACACGGTGGGAGCTCATCCTGGGCTAGGGGCTCATCCCAGGCAGGGAATGTGCTGGCACTGGACACCATGGGCTAGGCAGCCTGTGCCAGGAAGGAGCGTGGCACCACACACCCTGCCTAAACACCGGTGTGGGCTCCCAGGCTCCTGCTGACGCTGCTGTGGGATCCACACTGCCTCCATCCTCCCTAATTAGCAGGAGGTACTTCACAGTCATTTGCTTAAGATAAAACAATTAAACACATGCGCAGGCACCAGGGCCAGGACTCCAAAGGATCTGCCCATCTGGCGGGTCCTGCTCTCCTCCCACGTGCCCTCCCAACACTGCACACCAGGCCAGACGTACCAGTACCAACCACCACAGCAGGCACTGGGCTTTGGCCTCTGTTGGGCTGAGCAGCTCTCCACCTGTGCAGCCCAGCTAATGAGCTGCCCAGCTAACGAGTACCTCAGCTAACCATCTGCCCAGCTAACGAGCACCCCAGCTAACGAGCTGCCCAGCTAACAAGCACCCCAGCTAACGAGCTGCCCAGCTAACAAGCACCCCAGCTAATAAGCACCCCAATTAACCAGCTGCCCAGCTAAAAGTGAAGCTGCTGCCCTGCTAACAGCTGATGCTGGACAATCACACCAGGACCTCAATGGGAACACCCTGCCCCACGGCTGGCACTCGATGCCACAAAGTTTACCATGCACTTTTTCTTTGAATGCTGTTTTCCCCATGACCTGCATGTGCACTGGAGACTGGGAGCACTGGGAGACTCGAAGGGTGGTCAGACACCAGGACAGGGGCTGAGAAGTGGGGGATGTCCAACCCCTGGACGCTGCAGCTGGGCAAGGTCCTGCACAGACTGTCCTGGCCCAGGGATCTCTGTCAGTCCCTGGGCAGGGCAGGATGGGGGTGTGTGGGCACCTCCCCAGGGTGCAAACACTGGGGCATTGGCCATCGAATCTGTGCCTTAGGTGACCCCAAGGATGGGGCTGAGAGCAGCGTGAGAAATGGGGAGGCTGTCCCTGGCAGGCACACAGTGCCCAGGACATCCACCGCAGCCAGGTTGAGCCTGTGGCCAAGGTGGCACACCGCTGATGACCCAGGCACAGGGAGGGCAGCACCAGGGCAGTGAGATGTCACACCAAGACTTGGTGCCCTGTGTGTGTGGCAGCAGCACTGAGGTTCTCAGAGGGAAAGGTGTCTGGGAGGCAGCAGCACCCAAATCCCTGGCAGGGCTCCCCCATCCTCCCTCCACAGTGCCCCCAGAGACATGCCCCACCCCGATACATCCCTGTTGCTCACCCGTCCCGCTGGGCCTCCTTCTTCTCCAGGTCCTGGATTACATCCAGCAGCACCCGGATGGTTTGTTGGCTGGTCTCCAGCACCCCTTCCAGGGACTGCAGCTGGGACTGCAGGTCCCCTTGCTCCCCAGGCCCCCGGGGGCCCTCTCCCTGAGATGTCCTCGTGTCCTCGTCCCCTGCTGGTGGTCCCACTGGCCCCTTGGTCACCACCACCAGCTGCAGAAGGTCCTGGACGTGGCGCAGTGTCTCTGACTGCTCAGCGGTGAGGCAGGCCTGCCTGTGCCAAGGGACCTCTGGTGCCTGCCTGGTCGGCTGCGTCCCTACGCCAGAGCCCTGTGGGGCTGGGGGCAGCGGCTCACGGGCTCCCTCAGGTCCTGCCCGGCCGTGCCTGGGCTCAGTGGTGTGTGGCCGGCCGCAGATGCCGCTGGGGTCTGGGCGGCCGAGAGCAGCTGGTGTCTTCTCCAGCACGGTGGCTGCAGAGCTGTGCCAGCCTGGCACCAGTGGGATGGGAGCTGGCGAGGTGCAGCAGGGCCCCCCCCATGGCGTGCCGCAGAGCTGGTGCTGGGGTGGCTGGCGGTCCCGTGGGAGGTTGCCCTGAGCTGGCTGGTGGGTGCTTGTGGTGGGGAGGACGTTCTGCTGGGGTGGGGGTGCTAGGTGCCTGCGGGGCAGGCTCCGCTCCGAGTCGCTCCGGCCGAGCACCCGTGGCTCAGCGGGCGGCCAGGGCTGGACGCAGGGCACAGAGGCCGGGCGTGGGGGGCCCCCACAGCCTCCCCTGGGGTTTCCGCGGAGCTGGGCATGGGCCGGGGAGGGTGGGCAGGGCTTGGGGGTGCAGCTCTGCACTGGGAAGGGGCAGTGGGCAGGGGGGCACCTGGCTGTGCCCGGATAGGGGGGACAGGGATCCCTGGGCGGTGGCGGCGGCACGCGGCATGCCGCAGCACACTGGGCGAGGGCTGCAGCGTGATCAGGCATGGAGAAGCCGCTGTGTGCCCGTGGGGGCACAGCTCGGCCGGCGCAGGTGGGCACGGTTCCCGCTGGGCGCCGGGTGCTCCCTGCAGCGGTGGTGACGGCGGTGGCAGCAGCGGGCAGCGCTGTGTCCCCGGCCACATCGCAGACGCTCTTGCTGCGGGGCTGGGAGGCTGGGAAGGGCTTCTGGAGGCTCGGGGAGGTCTGGATGGCGGTGCTCATGCACATCTTCCTGGGCATGGGCAGCGTCAGCGAGCCTGGCTGGGACTGGGGCCAGCTCCGGCGCGAGGCACAGAGAGCCACCGGCTCAGGGGGGTCCCTGGGGGGCGGCGAGGCACGTGGGGTGTTGGGGCCTGGAGGGGGGCTGGCTGCCTGCCCCACGCCAGCCTCCACCAGGTCCTTGAAGCGGACCTGCTGCGTGCGGTTGCGCCGGCGCTTGAGGCGGCTCTCGATGTCGGGCGAGTCGCGGTTGAGTAGCACCGAGCGCACTGTCATGGCTTTCTCCTGGCTGCCCTCGCCGGCGGGCGCCGCGCCGGGCAGGGGCTCCCGGCTGACCATGGCTCAGGGCCCCACTGCGGCGGGGAGCGGGGGGCCGAGCGCCGGTGGCCGGAGCCCTGGGCTGCACCCGTCCCTGGAGCTGCCGGGAGGCCTCATCCTGTGCCGCCACCGCGGAGAGGGGACGCTGGGTGGGAGGCGGGCAAGGGGCCGCGGGGCATGCTGCCCACCACTGCCCGGCCCTATGGCCCCCAGCACGACACCCCGGCAGCCCTGCCTGCTGCCATGCCCGCCTGCCGGCACCAGCAGCCCATCGTCCCGCTGCTGTCAGTGCTGCCCATAGCCACTTGCCCACAGTGCCGGGTCCTGGCAGTCCCTGCCCATGGCTTCTGGGTTGCTGGACCTGCAGGCACAGAGAAAGGTGGGTCAGCCCCGGCCCCACCATGGCGGACCCCCGAGGACGGAGTGCTGGCCACGTGCCACGGTGCTCACGGAGCTGCCGGCCCCCGCGCGCTCCCTGCCAGCCCCACCATCGCCAAACGAGAAGAGACAGGCTTTGATCTGCGGCACTGCCTCTTCAGCACAAAGAGAGGAGGAAAAAAAGAAACCCCTTTAGCATAAACACGTTACAAGTTCACAGCTCAAATCAAGCAGAAGCGACTGTTAAAAATAGCTTGGCCTCTCTAGGGCTGGTGCCTCGCGTGTGCGAGGCAGGCTGGGGCTGCTGCACGGGGGCACAGGGCACAGCCGGGCTGGGCACAGGAGTGTTTCTGCCCGGGACGGATGGACACAGTCATCTGCTGGACACAGGGCACCAGCTCTGCTCGGGGCTGGACAAGGTGTGGGGCACCCAGCTGGTGTGGGGCATAGCTAGACAGGGCACAAGGGACCTGTCGTGTTTAGGGCATAGCCAGACTGGGCACAGGGGACCCATCCTGCCCACCTCACCCACCAGAGGTGAAACAGGGCTGTCTGGGTGCAGATGGGGCAACCAGCTCCATGGGCAGGGGGTAAGACTGTGGCTGGGGGGCACTGGGACACTCTGAGCACATAAGAACCAGCCTAGAGGGAGAATGGGGATCACGGATGAGATGGCAAATTGGATGAGAGTGAGGGATGGCTCTGCACCCCTCACCATGGCAAAGGGCAGCTGCTGGTGTCTCTCCAGCTCCCAGCCCCAGCTCTGCCCAGGGCTGTGGCTTGGGGACGCTGTGGTGGGGCTGCCACTGGAGAGTGAGGTTTCCTCAGGGCAACGTACCTTCCACCGCAGTGTGGCCCCGGGCACCCTGCCCACCCACAGCTATGCCTGCCCTGCCTTGTGTGCAGGGCACGTGTGGCACAGCGCCCGCTCCCAGGGCCACTGCTGGGACCTGCTGCAGGACTGAGGCCACAGCTTGTGCCTGGGGACGCATCCCTAGCACCAGCAGCACTGCCCAGGAGGCCCAGGGGCAGCTCTGCCCCTGAGCCATATCCCCATCTTGGCCATATCCCCCCAGTCACTGAGCCTCTGTGCCCACCTTGCTCTGCCTCTGGTCACCAGCTGCTGCCCAGTCACGCTGGCAGGGATGTGACACCGTGGAGCACCAGGCTGGGAGCCTGCCTGGGATCCCTAGGGGTGCAGAGGAGGCCAATGGCTTATTTTGGGAAGCAGTGCGAGGGACAGGGTGGGAAAGAGTGGGATGCCAGCCCCAGCAGGCAGTGGCACAGCTTTGTTTGTCAGTTTGGGCTCCAGGCATTTGAGGTCTGCAAACACCCAAAGCACCCGTGGGGCGGGTGAGGAGCAGAACGATGCAGGCTCCCCATGGCACAGGCTCAACCCTTCACCCCACACCATGTCCCAGCCCCACATTCCCACGGCCCCTGCCCCGGACCACGGCCCTGTGCCCTCTCCAGCACATCGAGGCCGGGGCCTCACTTGCCCCGCATCCCTCCTGCCCTCGCTGTGGAGGGACATGCAGCTCCCACCACCCCCCAGCCCACCTCACCCACTGTCTTGCCTTGTTCCTACTGTCACGAAGCTGCTGACTCAGCACAGCGGCCCCAGTGTCGCCCTGTGCCCCTAAGGAGCCAACTTCCCGAGCGCTGAGCAAGCTGGTGCCCGGTGCCTCCCCAGGTGTACCCAGCGGGGCTGGGGGCTCCTGCAGCCCTCCCGGCCGCCGCCCTGGCACCCCGTGCCCAGCGTTTGTCAGGATGCTGCTCCACGCGCCGCCCAGTCGCCCGGCGCTCTCCTGCCCAAGCTTGGAGCCATGCCCAGACACCGGGAGATGTTTGTGAGGCAGGACGCGATGGAGATGCAGCGAAGGGATAGGGAACCTCGTTAGTATGGACAGCAACAGGCGGAGCAGAGGAGCCAGAGCCACTGCTGCCTGCCCCAGCTCTTGCTGCAGCCCTGTGTTGATGCCCACCCATGGGCACCTGGCATGGGGCAGGGCAGAGCCTGCTGGGACAGCAAGGGGTGGCAAGGACCCTATCCCATATACTGGGGTCAGGTTTGGACCTCTTGCTCCCAGAAGGACACTGAGGGGGCTGGAGTGTGGCCAGAGAAGGAACATGGAGCTGGGGAAGGGTCTGGAGCAGGAGTGTGGGGAGGAGCAGCTGAGGGACCTGGGATTGGACCAGGACAAGGTACATATGGGTCTGGCCAGTTCTGCAATGCTGAGGGCATCAGAGGCCACACTCAGACGAGGTGCTGAGAGGCCGGAGAACATGTCGCTGGAGAGCAGCTTCAGGAGAGCCCATGTGGGATGGAGCAGTGGAAGAGCCCTGGCACAGGGCAGGCCAGCTGGACACCAGCTGGGGCAGGGTCTGAGAACTGGGATAATAAGAGCCAGAGGACGGCAGCATGTACCAGCCATGCCAAGCCACACAGGGGCATGGAGAGCAAGGCTCACCAAACCCATTTGTCATCTGCCATGAGGAGTTCCAAGCGTGGTCAGTGGAGGAAAAGCCTCAGCGGAGCCGGCTCAGATTCCTGGGAGGCACTTGACATTTTGGTGAGGCGAGCGGAGGAACGTGGCACAAGTTACAGGGATTAAAAACCAGCTAACCAGCCTGGCTGGAGACACAGCCACATGGCCATCATCGCCTGTTAGCCGTACTCCTGCCAGTCCCATGACGGGCAGCCGGGCCCTGCGCAGGTGCTGTCTGGCACTGACCCCGAAGGGAAAAACCGGCACCAAGAAAACGAGCAAGAGAGCAAAGCTGGGAGAAGGGCAAGGAAGGAAAAAAGGCCAATACAGAGCCACGGAGGGAGCTGGGAGCAGACACTGCACACTATGGGTCTCTGCTGCGGGTGCCCCAGGCTCCTTACTGGCCAAAAGATGAGCACCAGGGCAGTCCAAAGAGACTCTGAAAAAGCCAGGCCAGCTGGCACTAGAGCTGCTTGGAAAGGGTTTGCACCGAGGTGCATCCTCCCTCTCAGCAATTTCCTAAGGTCTAAGTGTTTCTCTCCTCTATTCATATGGGAATTACGAGCGCATGAATGTGAGACAGCGGGTCACATCAGATGATGCAGAGATAAAACCAGACACCACACCACTGTCATGCAGTTGATGACACCAGCACCCAGCACTGGGCCCTCCAGGTGAGCTGGAATGATGTCCCCTCTGCTCAGCCAGCTCCAGAGCTGAGAAGGCATCAGGAACTGCTTCCCATGACCCAGCCACGGACACCACCAAACTTCAGGTGCTGACTCCCACCCAGTCCTCACACTGTTCTCACTCCCCACAAACGTCAGACACCCCTCAGCAGCACCAGGGTTCTGAATTGTGTGCCAGCCAGGCTGTCACCCCCAGTCCACAGCCCTTCGAACCCATGAACCTGCTGTGGTTGGTCCTGCATCACCAGCCCATGCTTTGCCTGTACACTGTCACTGCAGCCTGTAAAGGGCTTGTGGCTCTCGAGAGCCAGTGGCCCTGTGACTGGGCCACTCTTCTTTGGCCTGCCAACTGATGGTGACTCTTGTGAGAGAGAAGTACTAAATCTTCTGGCTCTGTATCTCAAGGCTCATCTCGCACATGCTGCACACAGAGCCCTGCTCCACACTCTCCTGTCCAAAAAGTCACCTGCACCCACCAAAAATACTGCAGAGCAGAGGAAGAGCCTCCAGCTGCCTCCTCTGGGCAGCAAGAGCCAGCTCAGCTCTTCCTCCCAACTGGATGGATACTGGTGTCCTGTGGGAGGGACCAGCCTGGCACTGGTGAGGCTGCTGGGCCACCAAGCAGTGGGACAACACACACCGATGGAGAGTCTAGCTGCCCTCACATCCATGACCAATCCTACCTGCCCCCAGACTGTCTTTGGCCCTTCCTCCCCGCATCCTCCTCATCCTCCTGGTAACGTCTGTTGCAGAGGGAAAAGCAGAGCAGACACATAAATCTTCTCCTCAAGACGCAGGAAGCTGGGAGAGGAGATTTATGAGAGAGGAAGTCATAGTCTCCTGGAACCGCCGAAGAGAACAGCTAATTACCCAGCTCCGCTCACTGTGTATGGCGGCTTCTCTGGGGACAAACTTTGCTTCCCCCAGCTCTGGGCAGGAGTGAGGTGTTGCTGTGACAGAGAGGGGTGGCACCGCAGGACGAGGCATTTGCTCTCCACAGAGGACCAGGCAGGAGCCAGGTTCATGACACATCACACAGCAGCAGAGCTTAATCCCACCTTGGCTCCGAGAGGACTCAACGCCTTTGTATTCGGATCAGAGCTTCTGTGGAATTCGAGGAGGGAGGATGAAGAGCGTCTCCTCGGGCAGCCAACAAACCCCAAATCCGGTTCCTCGCTGAGGAAGCTCCACCACAAAGCCGGCTCAGGCCCCACCCTCGGAGCTCTCTCGGAGGCTCTTCCAGAGCCCGGCTGCTCAGAGGCTCACAGACCTCCTCATTTCCTGCGGGCACTTAATCACGGCTGGTTCGGAGCCGACCGCGCTTGTGCCAGCAGCACTTCCACCCGAGCCGCTCCGCTCACTCCTGGGCGTTCAGCTCTCGCGCACTCCCAGCGAGGACACGCGTCCCTCTGCCCCCGCACCTCGGTGGCACTGGCTCTGCTGATGTCCCCAGTGGTCCTCACGGCCTCCACAGCGCTTCACCTCCTCTCTCCCTGATCCCGCATTCGGTCTTCGGCTCTACTCAACTCCCCTGGGGCCTCACCAGAAATGCCAGGGCTGGCCCAGAGGAGGACAGCAGGTGCACCAAGGCGATGCCCTTGGTGCCCTGCAGCACCCCCACACCCCTGCTGAGCATCACCTGGGGCCTCTGGGCAGCATCGCTGACCCGTCGGTCCTCCCCTGCGTCAGCCAGGGCCTGGTGCAAGCGGCAGCTCGCACAAACCGAAGGATTTGCACAGCTCTATTTAGGTCACTGGCTGAAGTGCTCTGCAGGAAAATTAGTCACTCTCCCAGCCACAGGGCCCAGAAGAAGGCTCTTGTTGCCCAGACGGAACTGGGAGCTCCCACACCCACCTCCCTGCTGTGCCAGCACTCCCGGGCAACCTGTGGGCACGTCCCCGGGGCCGCCGCAGGCCCCCGGCCACCCTCGCCACACTCAGCACAGCCAGTGCCCCACGGAACGGGTCCCATCGTTCTTGGAAGAAGCGGCTACATCCTTCTCCTGGCACGCATAGGTCACCAACTCACTCGCATCACTCTGATCCTGCAGCTGCAGATATGCCTGGTGCTGTCAATTGGAGTCTCTGCATGGTCAGGAGGCACCATGGAGCACAAAGCTCTCAGAGGCTGGCAGAAGCCAAATTGTTCCTCTGTCTCCCATGGGTGTGAAGATGGCTGGACACTGGTGTCTCAGTTCTGAGCACCACCCACTTGCTTTGCCACCACTCTCTGCCAGGCAGAGGAGCACCAGTATCACCATTTAAACAAGACATGAGGAGCTGGGGTGACCTACCCAGGGGAGCAGAGCTCACCGGGGCCACATGGAGCGGGGTGAGGTCAGGAGGAGGTTGTTCCATGTCCCCAGCCTACAGCTGCAGCTGGGCACCGTGGCCCAGCACCGGTCCTGGGGGATACAGAAGAAAAACACCCTGCTTAGCCACTGCCCTCTTAGTGAACGTGGCATGGGCAATGTGACACTCCGTGTAGTCCAAGGGACACCTTGCACAGCTGCATGGATGTGGAAAGTGCTTACACAGAGATCCAGCCCAGGAACAGGAGAGCTCGGACAGCGCCCAGCGCCGAGGAGCACGGGCTGTTCCCGCAGCGATCACGGGATGAGTGGGGAGGACACGGCCCAGAGGCTTTTGGCCACGGGAGACCATGAGAGCTCGTGCAGCTCCACCCTTTCCTGGGAGCAACGTCCCAGCTCTTGGAGCTCCGCACTCAGGAGCGAGCGGAGTGGCCGTCTGGGCTGGGGAGCCCTGGCAGATGGGGACTCCATGTGCTCCTTCGCTTGCCAGAAACCGTATTAGAAAGCCACAAGCTGTCCAGAAAGCACTTCTCTGGAGAAAGCTGGAAAGGCTTCGCTGCCCAGCAGTTCACAGGGATGGCTGCACTGCCCTGGTTACCCTGTGTGTGCCAGTCCAGGTCCCTGGGTTTCAGCCCGGGCACAGGCAGTGCCCCCATACTGCCAGCACCCACCAGCCACGGCTGTGACACCAGCGCCAGAGGCCTCTGTGGCTGCATTCCATCATTCTGGAATACAAATTCCTGTCCTTCTGATGCCATCCAGCAGTCACTCCTCTCTATGTGGTTTAGACAACGCTGGCTGCCAGAGGAATTCAGGAATTAGCAAGGGTCTCTGCCACCTACCTCAGTTTGCCCACCCACTGAACATCCAGGACCATTTTAGTCAGGGCACAAGAGACCCTGACTGGGTGCACTGGTTAGGGTGAGGTAGAGATGTTCCTGTAGATGGGAATGGACCCACTAATTATTTGTGGCCTCTGCATGCTACCATACTATTAAATAATCATCATAATTATAATTCATCGAGGAGATAACCTCAGTCTAAAGGAGCTTTTGCGCTTGAACCCACTCTGATCCTCCAAGCACACCGAACACTTCGGGCAGAGGAAGGACATGGGGTGCCAGCCTCAGCCCAGCACTGCCCACGGCCACTTCCCGCAGCTCTGGGGTCGCCTCCTCGGGCAGCGCCAGCACAGAGGGGCAGCTGGGGGCCACCAGGGGGTCACCAGTGTCCATGGCCACCGCGGCTGCCCCAAGAGGCTTTCTCCTTGCACCCCAGGAGGTGATGAGCATGGAGGCTGCCAGGAGCTGCAAGCTAGCATGGAATGCTCTGTGCCTGCAGAGCAGTTCCGTGGCTCCGAGAGCAGCTGGCAGCACAGCCAAGACCTGTCAGCAAACCCCAGTCCCGGCGACTACTCATACGTGTCCACCTCGTGCTCTGAACACAGAAAGGGCATCGTGGAGACCTCGTCTCAGTGTGGAGCCGCAGCTCTACCTGGGGTTTGGTGTGCTCCCATGGGGAGGACAGGGACTGGAGCAGCCTGGAAATCTGCATCTTCGCATTTCGCAGGGAGCAGCTGAGGCTGCACCCGCCTCAGCGGCTGCTGGAGCCCCCACCAGCAGACACAAAGGCCTTGAACGCCGAGCACGGCGCTGGGAGCTGCTGGGAGCAACGTGGGTTGAATCCCTCCAGCGCCAGCAGCCGTTCCCTTGGCCGGCGTCACCGCGGCGTGCGGTACATAAAGTGACATCCCTGGGATCACGCGTGTGCATGTGTCAACCTCACACAGCCCCGCTGATGGACGCGTCCCCTGACGGGGGGGGCAGAGCGCTTGGCAGCCGGGCTGAGCGAGGCTGGCTGCTCCGGAGCCGCTCGGCAAGCGGAGGTGCCACCGGCCGGGGCAGCACGGCGGGCAGCGGGGCAGTGGCACAGGGCCTGGCCCTAGGGGCGTCTTTGGCCCCTCTATCACAGCAGCTCTCGGCACGGATTTGCCTCCTTCAGCCCCACACGCCAGCGCCTCCAGCAGGGCTGTGTCTCCTGGGGACAACCGCCACGGCAGCCCGTCGGCTTGCGCAGCGTGGGGTGCCCCATGGCACCTTAGAGTAGTGTGCCCAGTGTGAGGTGCCGTCGGCCACCTCGGTTCAGGGTGCTTGGTACAGAGTGCCCGGTGCGTGCAGGGTGCCTGGTGTAAGGCGGTCAGTGCAGGGTGCCACCGGACACCTAAGTGCGGGGTGCCCGCCACAGGATGCCACCAGCCTTATGCCTCCAGCACTTCCCTGGGCAGCTCCTGCGCGGTGGCGGGGCACCGGGGAGCGCTGCGACTCGAGCAGCACGGGGCAACGGGGGCAGCCGAGGCCACTCGGGGGCGGGCAGGGGCACCACGGACCACCCCACCCCTCCCGCCCAGCCTGGCTCCTTGCACCGGCCACGTCGGCCCCCGCGCAACCCCCCGGGGGTCCCGGCCCCACCGCGGAGTCCCAGTTTCGGAGCTCCTCGCACAGCTCCGCGGCTGCCGGCCCGAAGACCAAGCCTCTTCCCGGCGTCCCCGGCCGCAGGTCCCGGCGTCCCGACCGCGGGTCTCCCCGCCCCGACCGCGCATCTCCAGGCGCCTGGGTCGCCCGGGGTCCCGGCCCAGGTGTCGCCGCGGCTCCCCCGGCGCGGCGAGCGGTCTCCGCAGGGCCGCTGCCCGCAGAGCGCGTCCCGGCCGCCGCCCCGCTCCCCCCGCCGGCCGCGGTCCCGCTTCCCAGCGCTGCCGGTACCTGAAGCTCGGCGGCGGTGCGGGTCCGGCAGCGGCGAGCGCGGGGCGGCGGGCGCGGGGC
>JAOEGS010006250.1:28730-42844 GCA_025447755.1 Corythornis vintsioides | reverse complement strand
TTAGACACTGGAATGGGCTGCCCAGGGAGGTGGTGGAGTCGCCATCCCTAGTGGTGTTTAAGGAAAGATTGGATGTGACACTTAGTGACATGGTATAGTTAGGTGTTGTGGTGTCAGGTCTTAGGCTGGAATTTATCATTTCAAAAGGTCTATTCCAGCCTCAACAATAATTCTGTGTATTATTTTGGGCAAGAGGAGCCAAACCCTTCAAATTAAACAATTTTGGCTCTAAGACTAAATCTCAACATTAAACTTGGACAGATATAACTTGTATCCCTGAATATCAGTTATATTCCAGTATTTTTTCAAAGAAATATGAGTCCAAGTAAAAAAAAAATATCTGCAGTTATATGTGATAAGCCTTCATACTTCAGAAGCACATAAAAGCAATTCTCAATTTTTCTATTTAGAAACTAACAAGATCACAAAATCTAAACTGAAAACCACCAAATAAATGGATCATGTATATTCAGCACAGCTACAGTTAAATCTTATAAAACATCTCAAAGAACATCAGTGTTCTTTTCAGTTTTCTATATATTCAATTTTTCTTTAGATTACAGCTAAGCAGTGGAGAATAGCAACAACTTGTTCACTAAATTCACACTCAAAGGTGCACCCCAGCATGGGAGCTCTTAAACTCTTCCCCACTAATGGAGCATAATAAATATTCATTTTTCTTTTAGTACCACAGTACAGTTAAGGTCTGAAACAAGTGTTTTGTCAGTGTTCTGGGCTAACCTGTAGTCTTAGGTTATTACAGCTGACAGCTGCTCAAAATACTGTCACTAATAATTGTCAGTTCTAAAGATGCCCGTTTTAATACTTTGAGGAAGAATTCTACATGAAGGATGAAGTAATCGGTAATTCAGGCCACGTATAAAGAGCCACAAAGATCCCCTCCAGGAACTTTTCCACACCTGCCTCTGCATTACTGTGTTGCAAATAGTGACTGATCTCCTGCAATCACCTTATAACTTTTCCCTAGCCATTTTATTAGCTGCACAGACATTAATAAATAGTTAGGAATACTACATAAAAAGGACCACAAAGAACTAAGGGGCACTATAAGGCTCCATAAAACTATGACAATTCATGTAAGAAAGATCAGATTTTCTTCCCAGCTCAAGCTCCTAAATAAAGGTAAATATGAAAAGTAAATCACTCTCATTTACATGAGGATTTCTTTTTTGAACAGTAGCTAAACAAGACTCATCTAAAAAAGCAAAATCAAGAATTCTAAGGGACCGGAACAAACGTTTTTTCAGGAACAATATCTCCAAACTTGGACTCAACCTCTGCTCAACTGCCTGTGGCAATGCAAGAATACTCATGCATTAGAGGTGTTACATCATTCAAGTCACAAAGCTCTCACACTGTCACTACTCGTATCTACGTGTCTTTAGAGTGATTCCCATCGTGCATTTGTTAGAGAAGGTGTCTGGAAAGGCGATTGTGAAAACTAGGGATTTATGAGCAATATAGCCTTTTAATAAATGCATGTACAAGACACAGAAAGAGAGCTAAGGTTAGCGTATTTTCACCACATTATTACTGATACATTTGCTGTATTAGAACTTCATGTCACCAAGGTTAAACAAGGCCTTCATACCGAGTTCATGGTTCAAACTGCTACCGCCTACAGCAGATGCAGTGTCATGTGATGCTTCTAAGTGGACACTCCCATTTCTCACCAGCAAGGAGATGCTAGCACTGAGCACAGCTGCCTGGGAAGGGGGGTGGGACTGCACTCTGACCTGGGAGGAGGGCTGCTGGCCTTGCTGACCATCTTGAAGGCTACGAGAAAACATGGATGGGGGACACATTACCAGGAAGAAGAAAAAATAGCCAGAAGTGAAGCAAAGCAAGACCTTTCAGTGCAAAGGGGAAAACTTCCAAGAGTATAGCATTAAGAAGCCACTTATTAGGGTTAAGAAAACCCATGATTTCCATATAAGAGAGTAGTTGAACACTAGTTGTGTCAGTAATGTAGAGATACAGTTCTCATCCTATTGCTTAGAAATAGAATGATAGAACGGTTTGGATTGGAAGGGACCTTTAAAGGTCATCTAGTCATATTGCTAACAAACTCTCCAAGTCACCCTCAAGTACATTCTTGTAAGCCTTTCATTTGCAGATGCAAAAGCAAATTGCTGGTGCTTAGTCCAAGTCTAACAGGCTAACCTGAGGTACACCTATCTACGGTAGTGAATATTCTAATCGTCTCACAATAGTTAGGGTCCTGTTTGCTCAGCAAGGTATGACTTGATAAACTGCTTATTTGGTTTTTTTTTTATCATACCACCACCATTTTTGCTATTAGTCTGCACTGTGACTACTAAATGTCAAGAAGCTTTGTTAGCAGCCATAAACGAGCACAGACACTGTAGATAACTGTAGTCAAACCTTAGGACTCAGAAATTTGTGAACATATTAGAAATGCTTATAACAAACTGATTGGCAAAAGTTTTAAGTAGACTTACAAGTTTTTGACAGTACATAAAATTTTACTCAGTACTACTACCACAAAGAAATTCTTCTATACCCAGACACACCTGCAATAAAAAATTGTGTTTTAAAAGTCAGTTTGGGCTTTACAGAATTTTGTGTTTATGGTCAAGAGTAGATAAGACTTGAAAATATAAAGTTAAAAACTTTCTCACTGCAAAACTATTTTAGAAAGCTAACAGTTATATATTTATTATCTTGTTTAATGTTAAAAATGGCAGTGTCAGAATACATAATGTCTACACTTGCATATCACATCTACTGTACAAGATGAGTGGTTTTATTATCATTTATTTTGTGCATTTAAATGTCACAGTCATTAGTTGTAGGACAACTTTTTTTTACAGAATTTTATTTTAAAGATTATGGAAAATATCCTAAACACTTCTGAAAAACCATCTTTATCACCTGTTGCTTTTCACTTTTCACTGTTTACAGTGTGATACTATAGTTACAGTATTAGAATATGCTTACAGAAAAAGCAAGATCTTTAACTAGAGTTCAGGGGTTATAGCTGATGTACCTGCTTTTAACAATATTTTCTAGCACATCTACTTTTCAATTATTTTGTTAGGGCACAGCTGGAAAACAAAATACCAATATAAGAACAGATATTAAGAAAAGCTTATGCAAAATAAAGCTTACATGCATACAGCTCATGAGTTAAATTGCAACTCATCACTATCATATTCTAACACATATAAATCTGAAATTCAAAGTTCTGCAGCTGTAGACAAGGGTCTCAGTGAGCTACATAGCAAGAAAAGCCCAAAGAAAAGTCACAGGTGTGCCAACCTTCACTGTCTCCCTTGAGTATTATCAGTAACACCAAAACAATGCAACTAATCTTGCTTTCCCATAAATAGTAGCTATCTATCAAAATGCATATACAAAGTTGCCCTTTGAGTGTTTATCCATATCACTATAAAAGCCCCAACCCAATATACTGAAATTAACAGATTGCACAGATATGCAAGAGAGATTTAATCTCTGCCTAATTATTAATTATAAGAATTCTGCTTCAGTCACATTCTTATATCTGACACACGCATACACCACTGACACACTAGATGCCAATGCATACTTATGTTTAAAGTGCCTAAAAAACTGCTGACATTTACGGAGGACAAAAACAGGGGTGGCTGGGGATTGGAGGTTTCTTTTTCCATTTGCTTCATTTTTCAGTTCCTAGACAAATTACTCTAATTTAGCATTAAACCAGCATATTTTATCAAAACAAGTCTTATTTAAGTGTATACCATCTCCAAACACACACGTTAATGCCATTATGTCTCTTACTAAATATTCTACAGGGGAAGTGGAAAGTAACTGTAATAAAGGATAAGAAATTGAAAAAAATATCAGGTGGAACTTAACAGGTTCTGTGGGAACATTCCCACAGCATCCAATTTTATGCAAGATTTAGAAGACTAGGAGATTAAAGTTTTACTGGCAAGAGTATGAAAAAAGTAACATCAGGGCAACTAAAGATTAGTAAATCTAATACCATCAGAAGTTTGACATCTGAAGTCACATGGATTAGAGATATCAGGAACTAGACCAAAGCAGCTCACGACTAACATACACAATTAATGCCAGCACAGTTGCAGTGACCTTTACAACAGATCTTGATGGTGGTAACTGCCTGAGCCTTTCTACATTTCTTCACATTTCTTCCTTATGCACATTTTAAAAATCTTTCTTAGGGGTTTCTTGTTCCAGCAGCACACAGAAAATTACATTAAAGTTAAGGTATCCATATAAAGGAAAGTAGTTTTTTGGATTTTGGGGGGTTTGTTCTCCTCCCCAGACTTTTTATCTAGAAACTGTAACAGTAGTAAATACATTTTTTTCCACTGTTGGTAGTTCAAATGGAATTTATGTCAAACCTGAAAGCACTCTGCTGTTTGGCTGAACTAAGGCAATTTAATTCCACTGTGAGGGACAGTTGTTTAGCACCCCCAAAAATGCTTTGAGCAAAGTAACATCACTAAATTCTGAACATATGTTTACAAGTATTTTTGACATAAATCATTATGTCAGAGTACAGAGATGTAGGTTGTTGGGTTGTTTTTTTTTATTGAGAGAGGAAAATTTAGATAACTGAAAAGGAAATACAGGCTAGAATGTTTGTTCTGCTTTTCCACCTTGTCTAATAAAAAAGAGTCACTTCCACCAACTCCAGGTTTCTCATCTCACTGAAGCCCAGCTCAAACAACAGGAACCTTAATGACTGCACTAGCATGTGAAAATGTGGCAGCTGTCAGCTTCAGTTTAAGAGAGCCCTTCATCTGCCCTACTTTTTACCTGCCCAAGAGAAAGAAAATTTTTCTTTCTGGCTAAAGCACAGTTAAGGAGCTCAGATTAGTCTGCACAGCCTCTTATGAACCAATACACAGAGTTATACTACCCTCCTCTAAAAGAAAAAAAAAAAATACAAACAAAAAACCCAAGCAACCAACCAAAAAAAAAAAACAAGAACAAAAACAAAAGAAACCCCAGAAAAATAACATTATCAGGAGGAAATGAATGCAGTGGGGAGTAGAGCAAGTGTGATATCAAAGAATGCAAAGTTTTAGCATCCTTAACTATAAAGTAAATCACTAAAAGCTGAACAGTCTATGTTCAATAAGACCAGAGGTTTAATTTTAAAAAGTATTGATTATCTGTGATTACTACTAGATACTGCACTAGAGAATAAAAACATCTAACTAGTTTCAGTTCTTGATGTGGCAGAAGTCAATCTTTCATTTCTTGGATTTTTAGGTATTATTCTCACAATCCTCCTGCCTGAGTAAAGTTTAGAAACTTAGCCCTTGACTATTTCAATGGTGCCACATAAATGGCAGGATTCCAACCCCATCCTCTATTCAAAACTATTCTCTTTTTTATTTGTTGAGTTACTGTAGTCTTTTCCAGTTAAAAAAAAATAACACAAGTATTCATGAAACACAAAAGCAGACTGCTTGTATTATTAATAGACAGCTTAGCATATGAAGGAAAATTATTAAGAATATACAGCATGAACAATTATTCCTGCATATTTATAACTGGAGGAAGAATTATTTTGCTGTGTACAGGGAAAGTGTTTCCTTCCTCTACAGGCAATGTTCTGCTCATCAAATTCTCCAGTACTGTAGACAACCACAAGATTCAAATATGTAAAAAGTTAAAAAAATTGTGGTTGCTGTTGCTACTGTTTAAACTGACAGACCAGAGTCACATATGTAAAGTATCAGTAGGCTCAGCACTAACAACAGGGCCACTGAAGGTTGGGGAATCCTGGGATACATGTATGTAGTTAATTCTGAACATCACCGAAGGCATGCAGAATGCCACACAATTATATTTAATACTGAGCAATACCATGCATTCTGTAACAAAGACATTGCTATTATTTCATTATTTCCCTTCTGCTGGGAAAAGCTGCAGGATGTTCATACAGTGGTTTATCTGTATTTCAGATCTGGAACCTCTGCATGTATAATTTAGTTCTTGATAATGTTCTTTCATTTTGCTATTATACTTATTTCTCACAATCTACAGTTTTGAGAAGTGATTACAGTAGTAATCCCTAATGCTTTCTTAAAGGAAAGATCAAAATGAAAAGTGATTAATATTTTCTTGGCTTATTTTATTGCATGAAATGAAGTTTCTGAAGGTTTGGGTTTTTTTTATAAAAACCATCGAGTCTGTTAGCATTAGTTCATTTTGTTATAAATCAGACATCAGCTATAACATGTTAGAGACTGGCTACCCTGATCATTTTGAAAATAGTGCCACATATACATGCACAATTCAACAAGCCCACAGTGACATGCAGTAACAGCTCAAGGAGGTTATGGTGGGGAAGGAAGAATAAAGTGCTTTGCTGGCAACACTGGTGGGTGTGGGGAGAAGTGGTCTGCTACATGCATGCTAAATATGGTGGAACATTGAGATACCCTACCTGAGGGGTGATCCGATGAGCAATGTAGGAGGGGTAGGGTTACTCCCTGCATTGTGCCGGCGTCGTACTGCCTGACGCCTAAATGTGCTGCGTTCACGGCGAAATGTGACAGTCTCCTCGCTGGCTTGTGCTGCTGCATCAAGACAGACTTTAGGTCAAAGAAGAACCCATCCTAGTGACGTACACAGTAACTTAAGACTCCTTTCTTCCCCCTGACCCTCCCCAAGTTAATGAACTTGACTTGCAACAACAGAAGTAGCTTATGCACCAACTGTTCAAATAACCTGCCTCAAGACAGGATCACAACACAATTATCAGCAAAAATTGAGGTGGTTGGGTATTTGGGGAGGTGGGGTATAATCTGTTCTTCAATATACAGCTCTTTTTTTTTTCCCTTTACTCCCAAATCCAGACATGTGGTGACAAAAACCAACAAACTGGATATCCCAAATCTCTTCCAGTTGCAGAGGGCAGGAAGAGACAAAACTGATCTCACCCTTTACCTCATGTAATAGTTAAAGAAGAATCCTAAAGGACAACCTAGAAATGCCGTCTGCCACTCCTCAGCACAATGTTCTCCACTTCATAATTTCTGACAAGTAGGGTTGAGATTATCCTCATCATACCTCCTCAAGGGACAACAGAGTTGCTTTTATCTTCTTCGTCAGAAGCACCAGGGGATACAAATTTCTCATTTTAGAGAAGTTACACTATGATTTGGAGTTGAAATTAAGCAAGAATAAATTCTTTGTAAGGATTGGTGTATTTGTTATTTCAACTCCCAAAAAAGAACCAAGAAAAACAGTTTAGCCTACATAAAGCAACAACAGTTTATAAAAAAAGTTTGTATGCAACACAAGGAAGTCTACAATTTTTGCACAGATTACCCCACAAAATCCACCTGTGCTCTCACTCTCAGTCTGAACAATTTTGAATTTGTATTGCTTCATGGCATGTCTACATCATCTTCTTCTTCCTGAACAAAAGGAAGCTACAAACCAATTAGAATGCAGAGCACTAGAGAGCTCAAATGAATGAGTCAGAGAAAATGGACTTTGGCAGGCAAGTGAAGAATAAAAAAAAAAAAAGGGGGGGGAGGGGGCAGAAGGGGGGAAACAAACAAAAAGGAAAAAAAAACCCAAAACTTGACATGAAGTCCGTGCAAGAGGTGAATCACAATCTTGAAGGGGAAGTGACAGCTTGCTAGCCAAGACGACGGTTACTAGAGTAGGAAAACCAAAGATTGTGTCAGGCCAAAATGAAAACAAAATTTTTTAAAAACACCCCACCAACACTAAAGGACGCAACGGTTTTTTTGTGGCAGAAAGATCACAGGCAAAGCAGTCCATGGTCACTTAAGCTAAGCATATTAAGTTACAACATCCCTGTCATTAAGCTTTCAAAAGTTACCAAAGAATTCAATGCTGATCAAACACTGGTCTACAGGGGACAGTAACCTACTACCCCTTCTGGTTTACTGCCATAGCTCAGGCCACAAAGACTGCACGGAACAAGTGTCTAATTCCAACCATGAGCCACAGGCTATCAAGTGAATACTGCACCTGAAACTTCCATCTGTAATTTGCTTTAAAAGCTAAGAAACTATATGAAGAATACTTCAAGACTAACAATAAAGTTAGAAGCATTTCATTATCAAAACATTATGAAGTCAATGACGTCCTTTCATCAGTCCGTCCTTACTTTTTTTTTTTTTTCAGGAAAATTGTGGGATTGCTCACTTCCTCCTCATTCTCCACAACTGTTTTTATTTGAAGCATGGAGAGATTATACTTTTCCAGTGTATTTTAGCAATAATGTATTTTCTCCTGTGGCTTAATATAGATTTATGATTTCGTTTAATGCAGCCTAATGTCTTCAAGAAGTTCTTTATAGCTCTCATACTTGAAGTACTGGGAAAGTGAAACACTCAAAAGACAATATGAATCCTGACTTTATTTTTCTGTGACTTAACACAAGAGGTCAAAACTACCCACTAATTTTGGGTCCCAATTTATAAAGCTTTTTTCTTTTTCTAGTGTAACCATCAGCTTATAAAATATATTCACAACACAGCTTCCACTGAGTTCAAATGCTAACTGGGTCATACTTAAGCACTATGGAAGAAAGAACAGGGACAAAACTGAAATGTAAACATCCTAATTATCATTAAAATTATAAACATCAGCATTACATCTAATTACCATTTGCAACTACTTAGTAAAAGCAGAATTCAAGTGCAATTCTTTAAGGCAGCATACTCAATGCTGACAACATCTGCTTTTCATCATCTCTATTCAGTAAATGTCACCTTCTACAATAACTGAAGCCTAGACTATGGAAACACTTAAGAGGTCCAGCTCAAATTCATCACTAAAGCAAGTCTGCCTCAAGCACTGACTGAAAGAGTGTCCCGAGAGAAAATCATAGATAAGCATGCTTGAAGATTAAATAAATACATAAGAACTCTTAGGCTTTTGGGGACCAAATTCAAGGCTGCCCAGGCAAAAAGTTATGGAAATTGCTAACTTTTTATTGTCTCACTTTAAATTTTAAATATCAAATTAGACTTTGGTGTAGCTTTCTACCTAATTCTCCAATGGACTTTTCACTTAAATTGAAATCTTTGTTCAATGCACTACTTCTGTATATGCTCTTCATTCAGGATCACTCAGTAAGTCTACAAATTCTTTTAAAAAGACCACAGAGCTTTTCAGCGCAACAAGCTGCAAGTCTGATAACGTTATGCAACAGCTCAAGCAGCTCCTTGCTGAAGCTATGACTAAGTAAAAAAAAAAAAACCTAAACTAAACACACACAAACAAAAAAAACCCACCCCAAAACACACTAGTTGAGCAGAAAGGATTGTTTGTTTTAAACGCAGAAAGCCGAACTGAGCAAAGTTTGGCTTTAGGTTTTTGTTGTTGCTAAAGTATTTTAAAGGATACTGGATAAATACACACACACACACACACACTAGTATGGAAAGCTACTTATGTTGTATATATTATTTGTGTTTCTACTTGTCTCTAATAAGAAGGAGCAGTACAGCTGCTTGGAGTTCACCAGTAAGATATAAGATAAATTATCCTTCATAATGCTCTGATAGCAGTTTATTAATGAGTGAAACAGTTTTAACATAAATAAGCTTCCTTTAATATTTATAAAGAGAGTGTTTTTATGTTTAAAACCAAAATTAAACAAATAAAAGCATCTCTGTAGGACAGCTTTTTACAGTTTTATGTCTTTAGACCATTACTCACACTTCTTCGATGCTGTTATGTAAACCACTTACTCTGGGCTCCAGAAAGATAAGATCCAGCATTTATACTAACATACAAAATCTACATCTAATAGGGAGAGATAACATGAGTCATACTTTTATGCATCCTGCTTACTTTAAGTAAATCAGTAGACAAACCTTAAATTGTCATAAGCATTTGATGCCCCAAAATGTGCTCTCAAGAACAGAAAAATCAGGTTTAAAAATTTGGAGTGCATAAGATAGAAATACAGAGATCAATAAAGGTGAAGATGTAATGACAACTCTGTAGCAAACAATGTTCCCACACCTATTCCCAACTATAACCTAATTTTAGAAAGGAAATTTGACTTTCGTATTTTTAATGCAACTGTGCATATGAACACATTTAATAAATGTCATTCTATTTAATTACAGTTCTGATTGGAAGAAAGCTGTATCAGCAACTACACAGAATTCACAAGGATATAATTTCATCAACACGTATTTAAAATTAATACTCTCCCACTAAAAGGAATAAAATGGAAAGAAAAAATTTAGAACAACAAATAATTCACATTCCTTTGCCAAAAAGCTAGAAATACAGGAACAGAGGCTGAACTACCCTTCTTACAGATCATGCCATTACAAAATTTATCTTTCTATACTATAGAAGTATTTTTGATGTGAACCTCTGTAGTTTCTCCAAGTTTTAAACAGAACTGAAGAGTCAAATTTTTACATTACAACTACCTATTTGCTATACAACACAACTAGCTTTAAGAAACATATAACGCAAATATTTTTTCTAGAACAGGAACATTTGCATATACAAAATATTTACATCTCCCTGCATGTATTACTGCTTCCAACCCAAACAAGAAACATGAGATGAAAAAGCAGAATTTCCAAATTTTGCAGCATCATTAAGTTCTATTTCATCTTTGCTAGGCAAAAGTACTAAACCAAATGCCTCAGGTAAGTTCTGAAACAAATTCTTCCCAAGTAAGAAGATCCCTAGAAAGATGTGGCATAAAGGTAAGAGAGAGATAAAGTATCCATGTGGAAAACCACAGGGTTCTCATGATAAAATCTTCAAACTTCAGTCTGGCTGGAAACAAAATACCACCACCACCACCACCACCACCACACACAAAACAAACCCCACAACCCACATGCAATGAAAACAGAGCATCCCTCCCTCATCAGGGGGAAATAAACTAAACAAAACACAACAACTAGAACACTAGAACTTGACACTAGATGGTTTTGCACATCGGAAGTCATTTTAAGCATAAACATATGCATGGAATCTTGAGTAATGCTGGGACATGATATTTCTTTCCACACCAAATGAGGTATTATGATTTAGCTAATTCAAACCATGCATAATGGCCAATACCACAAATTCTCAGAAAGAGAAAATTATTAGTTTATGGCTCATTCATTCACATAAGCAATGAAATAGGTCTTCTTACATCAAAGAGACTTTGCCAAACCAAAGAGCTGAAATTTTGCTCTTCCCTAGCAAGCATCTCTATCTTGCTTGTGTTGAAAACCTGAGAAGAGCTGCATTTCTCACACACATTGACTACCGCTCTCCTCATAGTTCAGGTAGTCATAGTTTACCCTCACGTGCTCCAACTATTTTTTAAAAACATACTTGCCAGACACCCAAGGAGAGAGTCCATTCAGCCTATATCTTCAGCATGGAGTTATTAATCACCATGGGTTATGTACATCATTGCAAAACCTACAATTGCAGGGATTTCTTATACGCCTCTGATCAAAAAGCAAAATATTGGCTTATAGTATTATAACTTACTGTGGACATGATGAAAAAGAATACTAATGCCATTTTCTGAAGAATGTATGTGAAGCAAAGGAAAAACAATGAAAAGCACAGGGATAACAGCTTTTGTTAGAGAATAGGGCAGGGGAAAACAACAAAATTCCAAAAGGAAAGATTGTCACAAGAGGGGCGAGATAAAAAATTGAAAGAGAAACAAGGGAAGTAAAGCCCAAGACTTCAGTGTTGTGGTTGAACATAGGAAAAAAACAAGTTTTGAAACTAGGCAGGAATATTTACAATTACGTCAAATCAGTCACTACAACTATTTGAAAAGCAAAACACCATCAAGCAGGGAATAACCAGGACAATGAAACCATCTGTTCTGGATTCTGAACAAAACAGTTTTACAGAGCAGCTTGACACACACATTTCTACACTAATGCCAACAGTAAAACTACAAGTGTCTCAGCTATTCTACTTCCCTGTATTTCCCACTTGAATGATTTAATTTTTTAAAACCATCAGATCTTACAAGCACAGAATTCTTGACTATAATGTGATGGACTTGGGGTCAAAGAGATAAAACTATGATATAACCTTAGCCCCTACACAATATAGCCTCTATATCCAGGGACTTGGGTATCAACAGCCAGTAGTATGTCCATGCAGCAGACAAATATTAATAACCTACACCAATCTTAATGTAACTAAATTCTGACCACCTTTGGATTTATTCACCATAAAGAGAAGATGGTTTAAATCTTTAGAGCATATTACTTTTCCAGAATAACTAGCATTCTGTTTTCGTTTATCATACACAAAGTGATGTTTGCTTTGAAGGGGCATCTATTAACTATAACAGCAAATGTTATTAGTAGCTAACTGATATCCCCTAGAATTACATCTCAGCTACATTTGGCAGCAACATGAGCACTCCCATTAAGCCCAGTGAGCTCTCAAATATTCTTGGCTGTGTGCCTAACAGTAAATCCAGGTACATCTACAAAGGAGCATGAAATAAGCAGACCATAAACCTTAGTAGATGTTCATAAACTTGCCAAGTATTAATCTCAAACAGGAGTTGAATAACAATTTTTGATACTTTGTACAAGTGAAAACACAACACATGCTACTTATCAACAAAATCAACTCAATTCTTTCCAAATAAAGTAAAAATTATTGCAAGTTATTGTTGCACAAACACTACCAATCTAAGACATTTTAACAATGCACTCCCACAGCAATGCAAAAATATTTTTAAAGAACTACCTCTTGTTTCTTTGGGAAGCTTGAGACACTTTTACCAGGGTCAATTTCCCCCCCCCCCACTCCCAAGGTACTTTGCTTAACTTTTGGTATATGCTGTAAAGCTGTGTAATGCATTTTTTTTATCTAGTATCTTGAATTTCTCTTACTCAAGTTCTGCAGGGCTGCATATCTACTATTTGTAAATGTCACACTACAGAAGCATGTTTCTATCTGCTGACAGGAAGTCTCTTGGTGTTCTCATCAAACAATTACACACCTAATAATAGGCTCTCGACAGCAACTGCTACAAGTTGTACAAAATCTGAAGGATTTTTTTTTTTTGCTCTCCATCACCACCTTTGTAGAACCACAAAGTATCAGGAAGGTAGTACTTATTTTGGCCATAAACCATTTAATGAAACCTCCCCTGTATTATCCCTAAATACGAGAGGGGGGACAAAAGAGGCAGGACAGAGTTCTCACACAACATACTAAAACTGCATTTTGATTTAGTAGGTGTAAATACCGATTAAAAATTAGTAGATGCTAGATTCATGCCAAGTGTTATTTCACTGTTACATTCCAAAACTACAGAGTCCCACATCAACCCCATGTGTTTAACGACAACATCTCAGCTCTAGAGAGATAATAGGATATTCAGCAGTAACTCTGCAAAACTCAATCTTTACACACAGCAGCTGTGACAAAACAACATTATGCTTTCAAAGTCAGGTATCAGGAAGAGCTAACATGATAATTTCTGTATCATTGTCAAACCAAATGCTATGTGCATTATGACGTGCATTATGCTAGTGGGCATCTAAAGATCACATAATGGAATATAGTCTTTTGGTTCCAAAAGAGAATCTCATATGGGTAAGAGCCCTTTCTACTGGCTCATCTGCTTTATCTTTTCCAGTTACAGGAGGGGTGCTGATACACATATGAATATAGCTAACACACACATTTTTCCATTTCTACCATTCCTAAACTGTCAAAGAGTTTCGTTTCTCATGCAAAACTCTTTGGATTAGCAGTTTAAATGTGAACTGTTAAGACTGAGAGAAAACAGGGCAGAAGCTTCATCTTCTGTAACTGTATTAATTCCACAAAACTGATCACATTAAAGCAATCAGAAGCATGGAACAGCTGTACAACACTGGGAAAATGTTGACTGTATACTAGATGCAACAAGCAGAGTATGAAAAAAAGTTATATTCTGGTTAACAGCTGATATGACCATTGGCTTCATGGCAGAGAACTGATGTGTACATTTAACTTCTGAAAGGCAACTAAAATGAGAGAGAGGCTGAGAGAGCTGGGGCTCTTTAGCCTGGAGAAGAGGAGGCTGAGGGGGGACCTCATTAATGTTTATAAAT
>JAOEGS010006250.1:12416-28610 GCA_025447755.1 Corythornis vintsioides | reverse complement strand
TGCTGTGGCAGGGGGGTTGGACTAGATGATCTTCTAGGTCCCTTCCAACCCCTAATATCTATGAATCTATGAATGTGGGTTCTTTAAATCTTTTAAAGCAGCAATCCAGAAAAAGCACACATCTGACAGGAACCAGATATAGGACAGTATCAAGGTGGTACTTCCAAAACACCACTAGATATCTAAACTTCATTTAACCTGTAACCCATCAATTTGCCAGTTACTTTTAGAAGGCGAGTAGTTAAAGGATAGCAACTATTGTAAGACATTGTATTTTTTGTTATACATCATCCATCACATGTATTTAGAGAATTTTCAAGTGCTCTTTGTCTGCATTTTAATGAACTATAATTTCTATTCAAATGCACAAGTTATCTTGTAGAAAGTGAGTCACTCACCACTTCTTGGCATAATATAACAGAAATGAAACTGCTCAGTTGTATCTGCTGAAGTAGATGTCCAAGGCTGTGCAGCATCCCGATCAGTAAAAGATTACTAATGGCCATATCCATTAAAAACATGTTCTCAGTTATACAAACAAGAAGTTATATACTTTTTATTTTACTCCTGAAAAGCTTAAAATGGCTATAATTAGTGTTTTAAGTCATATTTGAAAAATAGGAACTGAAAGCTGCTGACAAAAAAAAAAAAAAAGTGGTATTAATCAGTGTTTTGGTTATCCAGCATGCATCTGTTATTATTTGTTCAGAAAGCTATCACAGAAATTAAAACGGATATAAAATAATCCTTTCAGCAGGAGGCTGAATCAGACCACTTCTAAAAATCCCAACTAAAATACTCTGATTTTGTGATAATCTGAATATTCTGTAATGCATCTGCCTCATGTAAATAACTGAACTTCTTAATTTTCTCTAAACATACACACAGTGTAGAATTATATCACACATTATTAAGTACACTCCCAAAAGGTGAAGATAAATCAATTTACATGCTAAAAAGTGAACACATTATCACAGATTACTATTTGTCACAGGTAAGCCCAAAGCAGAACACCACAATTAAAGATACAGCTGTTGCAAAACTTATTACAAGTTATAAATTAAAAGGAAAAAAAAAAAAACAAAACCCAAACCACAAACAAAAGAGCCCACCCCAAATCACACAGTAAGGAAAAAGCCAGCAGAAACAAAGGACAACAGAATTACTCAAATTGATCATGGACAGATAAAGTAAAAATAATTACTAGCTTGATGCTAGACATGACTGAATATTTATTAACACTAAAGAAGACTGGCATTTTTGTTCTGCTTTCAAAAAAAATGGAATTACATTTCCTTACAGTCATAAAGGAAACATTTCTTACTACAGGTAGAATAGGAAATTAAAAGATATAGCAAAAGTTATTAATCACATGATATCATGAGATCTCAAGAACCTGAATCTAGATTGCTTCTATAAGTCAGCCTGAAGTCCATGGGCAAGCAATACTTGTGTGCTCACCAGTTATTACTAATACTGACAACTTCAAAATAACCGTTATCTACACAAAGTTTGAAAAGGAAACTGAAGAAAATAGTCCAGTGCCAATCACAGTGAGTCTTCCCTGCTTAAAATGCTATAGATTTGTATCTTTCAGATTGCTTTTAAATGTCAGGGTTGGTCTTCCCTACCATTTCATGCTTTAAAAGAGCAATCAAAATATTTTATAATATACAGCATCAGTCATGCACTGGTTGTTTCTAATTACTGATGACTGGTGAGTGCGTATGAAGTCCGAACATGTTCTGTAAAATAATCTGTATTAAATCCTCCTTTACATGTTAGGGGAGAACCTTAACAGAGTTAGGCTAATAACACACACCCATAAGAAATGCAATCTTGTCCTAAGGAGAGCATAGAGTCAAAATGGTAAATACAGAAAACAGACCATTTATTAGTCTAATTGCTCTCAGACATAAGAGCTGTCACTTCAACAAGGCATAAGAATGTCTGGTGTTTAGCTTGCAGAGTTAGTACTAGAAGAGCAACTTTTTTTATTTAAGCTACTGCATAACTATCACTAGGAATAAAAAGTACTGAAAGTACCAATATATGCACTTTTTGTTTGGTTGGTTTTTTTGGTTTTGTTTTTTAAGTGAAAGAATCTAAACAGGTCTGAGTTAATTGCAAACCAATCAAGCTTGATCAGTAATCAATACACAGTGTAGCATGCTTTTTCCCCAGAAATTAAACTGTATTAATTTTTAAGTTTGCTCATGTCAGGGGAAAAAAAGACCAAACACTAAGAACACAAACTGCTCGTAGTAACTTATCTCATGAGTTGCAAGTCTCCCATTTTAAATTGAAAGAGATACTATACTTAATGCAGTTTAAATAACAAGGACAGTAAGTTTGTTACAGTTTCTTTAAAAATATCCATGTCTCAATCTAACATGCCATTAAGTATTTGTGCTAAAATCTAGATTATTTAGTAGGTATTCCTCTCAAGCAATCCCAAGAGTCAGACTGAGGTAAACACAGCAATCCCAAACTGCTCTGAAAATTTATTTTAAACCCACTTATTTCCCAGGAAACAGAAAGCTTTCCAGTTAAGACAGTCACTAGAGCTAACCAAGACTGAAACCGCAATAGTTTTTGGTTTATCATGTGTCAAGAGCTCCAAATTTATTTTATGCCCCTATTAATCTCTATTAATATTAACTACTACAGGTAATCTTACCACTCGCATTACACCAAGCAAAGCAATAGTTATGGATAGTAAAAGGAAACTACATTCCACTCTCCAGGATAGGAAGGTTATGTTCTCAAAATGAGGACAAAAAAGCATCAAACCCCAAGTAAACAACACTGTCCAGCCAACAATGGCAATGCTAAGCAAATAATCAAACCCCTAGGAGAATTCAGCTTAGACTAGAGCATCATAAGAAAGCACAATTCAAGGCAGCATTGTAAAGGCTTGCAGTGGGTTTGTTTTGGGGGTGGTTTTTATGTTGTTTTGAGTGTTACATTTTTTGATACCACCACATGTCATGTCAGAGAGTTAATCTAAGAGGAAACAGAAACTTCAATCACTTCCATATTCAAAATTTTCTAAACTGCACAATCTCTCAAGCAAATAGACTCTATTTTATTGTTAACTTTTAAAATAACACACATAATTTTGAAGTTGAGCAATACAACGGAGCAGGTGAGATCTGATCAAGTGTGGTAATTTTAAGATACAGCTCTGGTTAACAACTGCCAGCTACAAACCCATAACACCTCTACCTATAGATTTCGTAACATTTGCTTGAATTGAACTCTCATTTATGTGGTTCTTCCAATACATGATGAAGGAAATGCTTTGTCAGCTTTACCAAGGAAGAATGAAGAAATGGGAAGACGCCGTAACTTGAGACATCGGTATCAGACTGATCAACACCACAGCAGGGTACTTCCAGGGGGTCAATTACTTACCTCCACTTGCTGATTCTTGCTCTTCCCCTTCAGGAAACGTAGCCTGGCTTGGTAAGCTATTCCTAGAACGAGTGACTGACTCTAAGTGTGAAGCCCTTCCCAACAGAGATAGCTCATCTAGCACCTCTCCTTCTTTGGCTTCCAAATCAGATTTTGAAGTGGTTAACTGCTTTATGTTACCTGGTGCCATTAAACTATTGGGGTCATTTAAACAAGCTACAGTACCACTGTCCAGGCTTAACACTCTGGCACGATTCTTGGCACTGTTTGTGCTAGAAGTCCGACGTGTAGATCGTTTTTTGCTAATTCCTTCAGAGCTTATGTGGGTTTTGTGAGCATTTTCAGGGTCTGTGCCCCCACGTTCTTTAGAAACGTACTTAGTCTTTAGAGCACTGTACTTTCCCTCAGGAGACTGGCATGAATGGGAGGTGGTGCTGGAAGAGCTATCACTGCTGAACTGATGAGCTGACTGCATACTTGATGTCCTGCTCAAGTCACTTTGATCACTGGAGTCCTCATCGTGACAAAACACAGCACTGTGAGGTTTAGTACCAGATACACCTCGGAAGGAAACATATTCCCTGTGCCGACTTGAATCAAAACTACTAGCCCGTTTTTTTCCTGTCCTTCTCCGGCTGGACTTGTGGGTAGAGGCTGTTCGATGTATTAAACTAGAAGATTTTGGTCGAACATCTCCTTCCTTCTGTTTTCCACTCATTTCTTTAGAAGCTCTTGAATCTACTAACATAGCTACTTTCTCACTCTGCTCATCTCTGTGTTCAGCAGCCTTCCCAGGTGGCCTGTCAGGTTGTGTAGTCAATTCATTGGCATGGGGGTTCTTATTGGCCTCTTCTGAAGCAGAGGCACCAAGACCCTTCTGACTGGGCATCTCATCAGATGCATTAGAACCCTTTCCCTCCTGAATACCACAGTTAGTGCTCACTTCCACAGCAGTCCTGTCGCTACTAGTCCTTTTATCAGTAGAACTACTGTCATCCTCTGAATCAACTCCACAGTCCTTTTTCTTACCATCCTTTTTCTCTTCTCTAGGAGACTCCTCCTCATGCTCCGACAACACACTTTCTATATGCGTTGAGCTAGTATGTTCACTTTTATAGCTACTGATGGTACTGTTAGTGTCACGGTCAGTTCCACTGCAGTAGCTTTCTGTTGAACCACTGCTCCGAGTACTCAGACTTCTCAGACTGTCCACACTTTTGTCTGCTTTCAAGGATTTGCTCTTCCCACTCTTAACTAATGGTTGAGGGCTGCTACTTTTCAGAATGTCATCTAATTGAAAAACTCCTGAAATGCAAGAGTTCTCAGCCAAGGACTCTCTGGATCCAGAGGGAGGCTTGGAAGCTTCTAACTCGCTGACAGGATCTAGTCCTCGTTTTTGCTGATAGAGAGGGAAGTCATTTAGCGAAGCATCTGGAAAAGCAACAGCAGAGCTAGAAGTCCTTGGTACACCTCGTGGCCTATGATCCTTCCTATAGGAGTGAGAATGCAGAGTTACAAGTGAAGCTACTTCTGTGTCACACGCACTGGTTTTAGACTGGTCCACAAGCTGGTTGTTCGAGAGGCACACTTTGTCACTGTTGTCTCTTGGCAAATCCTGGCCAGAAGACAATGAAGGTTGGATGGAGACAAACGAGTCGTTCGACACCAGACGAAAAAGCTTCCGGTCAGTTGCCAAATCTGTTTGAGCACATATTAAAAAAAATATTAATGTAGAATGTTCATGTAAGTTACACAATCTGTTTTACAACTGCTTGTTTATATCAGATAAAATAAATAAACAGATCCATTCACAAGTACTATGCATCACATTACCATTTAAAAGCTTCCTAGTGTCTGGGCAAACCTGACAGGCTTTGTTGATTTAAAAAAAAAAAAAAAAAAAGCGCCAACCAGAAAACAAACACCAGATTAATCTTAGCAGCTAATAAAAAGATGACAATTCTGACAAATCCCCAACCTCCTCTATTACTCATGTATCTCAAACTTAAGTGTTCTTAATGTTTACCAAAGTTTCTTAATTCTAAAAGCGCACCATGACTTTTACTTTATTAATGCAGTAAACTGTTGGCATCACAAACTTTCAAATTATTAAAGAGAACAGGGTAAACCCCATTAACTTTGAAGTCACCAAAAACAACTACAAAAAAAAAGCACAAAAACACAATACACAACCAAAACAAAAAAACCATAGGAAAGCTTATCTTTCTGACCAGACACTACACAAACTCAGTTAGCAAGGATACAGGCACAGGTTCAGTGGTTCTATAGTGAAACTCCCTACAAAGTTACTGAGTTTTACCTCTTCTAAAACTGGTGCTGTTAAAGCAAATCCTGAGTATTTGCTGTTAGCTCTTCATCAGAACAATAGTTTACCTGTCACAAAAAAAAGGGGTAATCCATCCCTGTAAAAGAGTCTACCTGCAGGTAGCACTTAAAAGTCAAACTACTTCCCTTTTTGATGGTAAAAACAGAAGATCTGGAGGCCAACTTAATACAATTGCCTTTTTTTTTTTTTTCCTACAGTGTATTTGCACACGTGTAGCTTCAAACTTCACAAAGAGTTCTGTTACTCAGTTGAAAGTCATAGAACCCTATTGCCTATTTCAAACAGCACAGCCAACTGTAACCCTCTTTTTTAAACCTACTATGCAACTCAGTGCAGAAAGTAACTGAAAGGAACGCCAAAAATCAGCAAATAAAATATTTCCCTAAGATTTTAAGCTCTTGTTTTAGTCTAAGCAGATTTTTTTTCCTGGCAATGAAGCTAAATGAAAAGTTAGATTTGAAACAAAAAACTGGACAAGTGAAGAATATAAGCCAGCAATTTCCTTACATATTAGGAAAAATCAATTACAAAACTCAAAAACAAAATAGTTTGCAGATTATCTGTCTATACCTATCTATACAGCTCCAGAAACAGAGATCTCTGTGCAGCATTATCTGTTTTGCAAAAAGTGTGCCTGATGTTTTAAAATAAATAAATTGGCTGTACTGGAAAGCAAAGAAAACAAAGTCTCCAGTGAAGTCCACGGCCACCTTCTGTATGAGTGAGATCCTCCAGAGACACACATGCTAGCTATCTTTCAGCAGTAAGCAAGTATTTCTAACCTGCTGGAAGATGCCAGAACAAGAAACACACAGCAAAACAATATAGTTAAAAGTATTCAAGTTATGCATCCCAGGAACTCCAAGTAATTAAGAAAGGAAACAGAGCTTCAAAATACCCTTTCTTAGAGTCTATCAACAATTACATGTATTCATTTAGCATGTTAAGTAAAAAGACTTTGGTAACAGAATACCATGTTTAATATGCAGAAGAAATTTTACCTTGTTCTTCACTCCCTTCTTTACACAGGCTAGAACTCTGGCCAAGACTTAAACTGATATCATCAGAGGTCTTGGCAGTGTCAGTATCTCCTAGGAATTTTAAGAAAAAAAAAAAAAAGGCAAAAATAATTTGAGCACTAGTATTCAACACAAACATCTATATACACTGCAGATTTCTCATCTGTCATGAAAGAGCACTGATTTTATTATTTCATTTGAACTTAGTAACAATAACTACAAATAACACAAAAGATTTCACTTGTCTTTTGGAGATTTTGGAGTATTGTCTACTTTTTTTTTTCATATAAGAAAGTTCTCATTCAACTGCACAGATCTTCCATGAAGAACTGGAAAAGTAAGACAGAATCCAAAGGAAAGAAGCTTTTTTCTTAAAGATATATCTATTTGAACATTTCCTTTTTTCACTGTTGCCAATAAAAATAAGGGGCAGATTACAACAACATACTCACTTGTAAAGACAAAAAGCGAAAAAAAATCAGGAAGGTGACAAATTCACATATCATTTTCTTGTCTTATTATTGGCTTAATACATTTACAAGTTAGTAAAATTGCTTACTATAAATAATATACCTTTTAGTCTCAGAATAATTCACAAAGGCTGTCCTAGACAATAATCTTGCTATATGTCAAGCAACTAGAAATAATAAATCACTGGAATACAATACCAGAAGGGTGACTAGTTGCACAGAAATCAAAATAGTAGGGAAAAGTCCACTCAAACCAACCCTTTGGCAAGCAAAAGAAAAACCTGTTGTTACATGTAAAACAAAGTACAGATTGCAGGATATTCTCTCCTAGCAGAGGTAGAGTGCCTATTCAGGCATAGAATTTGCAACTTCAAGGAAGATTTCTACTTATCAGTAAGTGGTGTACTTAGCTCACAAAAAAAGTTTTGAACAAGGCAGACAGCATTTAGAAACAACATAGCAGAAAAATAGTAACTTGAAGTGCTACTGTAAGTTAATTATACGTAGTAGCCAAAAATCTCACCTTTGATGGTTGCTGCTGTTCCCAGACGAGATAACCCAGATCCAACCTAGAAAGAGAGAATTATGTAAAGAGCTTCAAACTTTCAGGAATTACCCAACTGTTGTTTCCTATTTCTGCAATGCATACGTTCACTTATATGCCTAGGAGAGATTTCTCAAAGGCACAAAAGCCTCCAACAGCACAGTGCTGTAAAATCCTTTCCAACTCAGAAAGCCACTGCAAACTGAGCTAAGTCACCCAATTATGCCTCCAACTATAATTCTGCATTACAGCAAACCTACTTGGAGATTTTACTTACACCGATTTTAAAAACAGTTTCTAATCTAGGAATTCTCATTAAAAATACTTAATGTGGAAACAAGCTGGTGGTATGCTAATAACTGCTGCTGTAAAGCTCATTGTTTAGTGCAGTAATCACAGTTGCCTAAAACACTTAAGAAAACACCATATTAATACAAAACTTCTGTTCACTAAACACCAAGCAAAATGCAGAAACTGCTCCCATTGGAAGATATACATCTTTTTACCAGGTTAAGCAGCTTTCACATCTGTTGAAGTTGATCCAATGATCACGTAATCACAACAACCTAAGTGTTGGTAGATTAAAAATTGCAGCAACATGAACAGAGGATATGGCAGGATGGTCCCTGCTGGCAGGTGAATAAACTTAAATCAACTTAACCTACTAATTTTACTGTAATCTTATTCTTCCTTCTCCTTTTCTTTTGAAAAGTACACAGATTACAGTTAGCCCAAAACCAAGTAAACTGCTTAGTTGGAAGCTGCAGTATCCCTTGATCTATTATTGGATCACATTTCTGATTAATAGTAACTGCTTTTTCAAATATGTTAACTAGCCAAACAAACAGGCATGTTCCTCCTCATATGAAAAGTAGCAAGCCATTTAGGTTTTCACTCTGCCTTTCCACATACATTCTGTAATCTGTAGCAGATTATTTAGCAGAAGTTCTGAAGAGAATTCAGTCTTTCCTTCAATAACATTTCTGATATCACCTCTCTCAAAGAGCTCAGAATAACACACAAAAATGTGTCAAATAATTAAACCATTCAGTAATAAGGTAAGAGGAGCACTTGAAAGAAAAATAAAAATGACAAATGACAATTTGACTTCAATGTATACTTATTGGAATGTTGTTTTTCAGAAATCCCTTTTTCAAGTGATTCTGGGGGAAAGATCATAATTCTACTAGTTCTTCTCTGTAAGCACAGCAAATTAGAGGTAATCTGAAGCTCTATGAGGATTTTTATGCAGCTATACTACAGACAAAAAAATGACACTGCTACTTGTAACGCAAAATAGCAGCCAGAATTTGTTTGACATGTTTACTGCCCTGTCATACACACTTTCAGTTAGCCATTTTGCCATGTTTCAACTTTTTTCCCTTCAGTATCATGCCTTGCTGAATGCTATAGCTGACTGCAAAAGCAGCAGCATGGGAAAACTATTTCACACAAAAAAAATTAGGACCTCAGATGCTTACTGTTCACATATCCTTTTGATGCTGCAAATTCAAAGGGGACCGTTGAGCACAAATTTTATCAGCATAAATACATTTTAAACACTATACTTCCTTTCACAGGAGCTTTAATTGTGTTAGTGTAAGCATTAAAGCACACAATAAGGAACACTAAGTTCCTTCACATGCTTTAACATCCATGTTTGGAATAGTTCTTTTCTAAAGACCAGTAATAGAAACATGATCCACAGCCTAGTTCTATCTTCCTGCATGGTCCATTGCTTCCTATGCCTTTGAACACTAACAAATACCTCCTCTCTCCAAAAGGGAAAAATCTCTTAAGAGTATCTATGGTGCATAACAGAGCATTATTCAGATAAAACAGCAACAGTAGCATAACACTGCACTACATTATATACTGCTTGCTCAGTGAGCCAATTAGAAGGACTTGATATTGTAATACCACACCAGGGATTTCCATGTCACTTAAAAACAGCTTCTGCATCTTAAATATGATGCTGCATTGCTCATTATCAACATAAGATAACAGCCTGGCCAGTCAATCTACTTGTTCTCCTGTTGAGTTGGTAACAGAAAGATGCCAAGACTGCCTAAACATCACAAGCTAAATGGAATAGCAACTAGAACATAATGAAGCTGCATTAAAATCTAATAAAGCCAAGCTCTTCAGCACATCCACTGAGTGCACAGCAGCTACTATTTACTGTTTTACTCCCACCCACCCTGTTGAAGTGTCAAAATAGTGAAGATTCTTGCAGACGTGATCGAAAAAATATGTAGTTTTAGTCTTTCCATTCCTACCAGTTTATCCTGCTTTCTACTTCAGAAAGTTAACGTTTGACTGCAGAGTCTGACAGAACTAATAATTTCAAGGAAGCCATTTAGCATTGCAAGAGAATAATCAGCAGTGGATACATTTCACTCTAAAACAACTTAACAGAAGCCTCCTCAATTCCAGCTCAACTGAAGTCTGCCAATTCAGCATCTAAGTGACAGATCAAATAAAAGTAGAAGGAGGAAAAAAGTTAGAACATAAAGATGAAGTTAGATAGGGAAGCCTATCACAGTGGATCCTGGTACTTATATGACCATGCTCAGAGCCATTTTCATTCACTAAATCAGAAGAAAGCTAACTGAGCAAAAGTGAATACTTTCCGATGGGACAGCATGCTGCCTTATAAAATCCTGCTATTCCAAAAATAAACACAAAATGTCATGAACAAAAGCTGTGCAGCTGAGAGAGTGCAATGCCCCGTAATAAGGCAGTTAAATACGGAAAGGTAAGTTGTTCATACTGCTACGACTTTTAAAGGAGGTAGAATAGTAAGGAAAAAAAAAAAAAAAAAATCCAAGATACCTCTACAGACTGCAAAGCCAGAAGGTACTAAAGCAGTAGCTGCTAATAGCTTTAGTTCTTACCTGGTTGTTAGGATCTATCCCAGCATAAGAATTGCGTGAACTACAGCCAACAGGGGGAGTTGCTTCTCGTATGAACTCTGACATCTCAATCCCTCCACCAGGGTCACTGAAACAAAAAAAGACACCCAAAACATTAGCATAACAGTTAAACAGATGTTTGTCCACACTGAATGCAGAATCAAAATAATTCTTCTCTTTACCAATATAAGGAGCTCAAATACAACCCAGTATCTCAGGTGGCAAGTGTTACAAAGCTGCTGCCCAGTCAAGTCCGCTCTTACCAGCCAACACAAACCATGAACATGTAGGAGCTACAAGGCATTCTGAAACCCTGAAACTCCTTAGGGTGAGTCTAGAAGCAAAGGCAAGCATGGGTTAAGCAAGAAAGCCACACAGTGCCAATGAAAGTTACTGGAAAGACTGAGACATAAAGGGACATGTTATCTCTCCCAGGGATACAAGCCACTTATTTCTACAAGAAAATGTATTTCCCTTCACAAATTTACAGGCCCCACAAAGAAGTATTTTGAAGTACAATACATATTCTAGTTATTTCACACTTTCAAACCAATACTTCCTAATCCTGAAAGTATTTTCTAAATCAACATTACCAAGTTATAATTCAACATAATTCAGTTAATCAAAGATAAGATACCTATGAAACAAAAGGAAGGAGGACTGTCCACTAAGACAAGGGACTGTGAAATGAGTTGGGGAACTACAATTAAAGAGATCCAATCAAGCAGCGTTTGCTGATTGCAAAGACAGAGAAGTTGAGGCATCCTTTTTCTTCTCCCAACACAGTTTTTTTCAATCATCTTGATCCAAGAGACTTCTGAACAGAAGTAACTGGCAGTGTAATTTAACAAGGACCCTCTCTGCTCCTGACAAAAGATGAACAACTGCCTCCAACAATCAATAATTCAAAGCTCTGGCAAGTCCACTCCAACATTTTGCTAGAGAAAGAACATATGCACAACCCCTTCTCTGTTGTACAGAGGTACAACCTTTGGAAGCATTCTAGGTTGTACAGGAGGCTCCTGAACCTTACTACATCAGAAATAACAAAAAGTTTGAAGTGAGGAATGTATTACTTAAGTAAAAACTTATACAACCAGACATGAGTTAAAAGAACAATTACGGTCCAACTTCAGTAAACTGAAGGAAGTAAAAAGCCACCAACCTGGTAGAGCTCAGCAGCAAGACAAACATGTTGCCAGAGGATGTAGGGAGGTAACTATGAAGGCTAAGGCCTCACTGCAACTCAACCTGGCAAGGGAGGTCAAGGATAACAAAAAAGGCTTCTTCAAATCTATTGCAGGAAAAGCTAAGGTTAGAGACAATGTAGGCCCTCTGCTTAATGATGTGGGTGCCCTGGTGACAGAGGACACAAAGAAGGCAGAGCTACTGAATGCCTTCTTTGCCTCTGTCTATACTGCTGGAGACTGTCCTCAGGAGCCCCTGACACCTGAGGCATCAGAGGATAGCATGACAAAGGAGTCTTCCCTTGTTGATGAGGACTGGGTTAACAGTTGAGTAATCTGGACATACATAAGTCCCTGAGTCCTGATGGCATCCACCCATGGGTGCTGAGGAAGCTGGCACAGGTCATTGCCAGACCACTCTCCACCATCTTTGGTAAGTCATGGCACACAGGAGAAGCGCCTGAGGACTGAGGAGAACAAACATCAGTCCAGTCTTCCAAAGGGGTAAAAAAAGAGGACACAGGCAACTATAGACCAGTCAGCCTTGCCTCCATCCCCAGAAAGGTAATGGAGCAACTTATCCTCGGCATTATCCTTAGGCATATGAAGGACAAGGGGGTCATTAAGAGCAGTCAAGATGGTTTTACCAAGGGGAGGTCATGTTTGACCAACCCAATAGCCTTTTATGAGGACATAACTAGGTGGATAGATGATGGCAGAGCAGTGGATGTGGTTTATCTTGATTTCAGTAAGGTGTTTGACACTGTCTCCCACAGCATCCTTCTGGATAAACTGAGGTAGTGTGGTCTGGATGATCAGGTAGTGAGGTGGATTGGAACTGGTTGAAGGAAAGAAGCCAGAAAGTTGTAGTCAATGGGATGGAGTCTAGCTGAAGGCCTGTAACTAGTGGGGTCCCACAGGGGTTGGTGTTGGGACCAGTTCTGTTCAATATATTTATCAATGACCTGGATGAGGGCAGAGCGGCACTGTCAGCAAGTTTGCTGATGACACCAAACTGGGAGGAGTGGCTGACACACCATGAGGCTGTGCTGCCATCCACAGAGATTTGGACAGGCTGGAGGGTTGGGCAGGAAGAAACTGAATTAAATTCAACAAGGGCAAGTGTAGAGTCTGGCACATGGGAAAGAACAAACCCAGGTATCACTATTGACATGTTGGAGGACAGTGAAGGGGAAAAGGACCTGAGGTCCTAGCTGATGGGAGGCTGACCATGAGCCAGCAATGTGCTCTCATGGCCAAGAGGGCCAATGCCATTCTGGGGTGTATTAAAAGAGGTATAGCTAGTAGGTGGAGAGAGGTTCTCCTGCCCCTCTACTCTTCCCTGGTAAGGCCACATCTGCAGTATTGTGTCCAGTTCTGGCCCCCCCAGTTCAAGAGGGACATAGATTTGCTTGAGAGTCCAGCACAGAGCCACAAAGGTAATTAAGGGAGTGGAACATCTCTCTTAAAATGAGAGGCTAAGGGAGCTGAGGCTCTTTAGTCATTGGGGGGTGACCTCATCAATGTTTATAAATATGTAAAGGGTGAGGGCCAGGAGGATGGAGCCAGACTCTTCTCAGTGATGCCCAATTGTCAGAAAGAGCACCGCTGGAGTAATGACTGGACTCGGTACAAGTGCATCGTTCTCCTAAACAGAGCTACTGATTGAGCCAATATCACTAAGTCATGCCCCCTTCAAAGTACCAACTGGACACCAAAGTAACAACTGAAATCAATATGATTACATAGTCCTTACTTTATTCACTGCCATTCCATATTTATAATGATTCCAACAGCAAAACATGTTTACATCTTTTACCACTGGTCAAGCAGCAAAAGCAGGAGAAACAGCAGTTATCTCCCACCCCCCAACCATGTGAAGCTAGCAGTTTCACAGGTAAAGTTTTGCAGGTGGACAAAGTTCTATTTTCTACATTCCAGGGGAGGAAGGCAGGAATCTTGTATCAGTACTTTGTGGGTGCTTCAGGATTAGCTACAAGGACAGTTTCTCACAGCTCCTTCACAGCTGCTCATAGTCTTGTCAACATGGATTGTTCACTGACAGTAAATCATAACCTTTTTCTGCGAGAAAATTCTCCACACCTAATGACAGGACAAGGGGCAATGGGTGGAAGCTGAGGCATGGAAAATTTCATGTAAACTTGAGAGGGAATTTTTTCATAGTGAGGGTGACTGAACACTGGAATGAACTGCCCAGGAGGGGTTGTGGAGTCTCCCTCTCTGGAAACATTCAAAATCTGCCTGGACACATTCCTGTGTGATCTGGTCTAGGTGATCCTGCTCTGGCAAGGTGGCTGGACTAGATGATCTTTTGAGGTCCCTCCAACCCCTGATATTCTGTGATTTTTTTCTTATTAAAAACAGAGCCTGCTGTGATGCAATATCATCGACTACAGTAAAATATACAGAATTCAGCTTCAGTGATTTCCACCAGCTTTAGCCAAAGAAAGTATTCCTTATATAAGCAGTTTAACAACATATAAGAACCTAACATGATATTAGAAGACTAAGCTGAAAAATTTTCACTTAATGTTTAAGTTCAGCATACATTATGGACAAAGAACATACATAACAAAGGACACCTTTCACAAAAAGATATAATTCCTTTCCTGTTTGAATAATTTATTGAGAAACACTGCATGATTAAACTATGTCCTAAGAAGTGGAAAAAGAAGTCAATGCAAATAAGCTTTTGTGCTTAGAGCTAGATAGTTCGCCAGGGTGGGAGAAGAGATGATTTTGCCTGAAAGTAAACCAACAGGCATCAGCATATGCAACCGCAGAACTCAACACCACCACTCTGCTCCCAACTGCTATATTGTGACAGCACACACAGACTAATGGATTAACAAAAGCTAGTAATAAAACCACAAGTCAAGTCTGCAGGAAGTACAGATTTCTAGGATTAACCATGGTATACATAAAGATCTGGTCTAAAACAGCACATAGAATCCTGTAAGGGCTATTTTCTTTAAGTGTTGTGGCCATTCATTCCCATTGTTAAGTTCTACAAATCAGTCTCTTGAAGTTTGGAGGCTTCATATCTTAGAGCAAGTATGACATTTTCCCTCTTGCAAGCAAAAAAACAAAACAAAACAAAACACAAAAAAACCCCAAAAAAAACCCCAAAAAACAAATTACCACACAAGACTCAAAAATTATGTCCATTTACCTGCAATGGAGATTGTTATGGAACAGGCATTCAGAGACTCCACAAAAACTAAATAAAACTAGTATTTGTAATTATTAGTAACTGTCCTATCTAAAATTACTTTCTGCAGCTGTATTATTGGTATGTCAGACTAAGCCAACATCTGAAGAGGCTGTATATTTACATAAGTTCAGAAACTTAAAACCTGACTTAGGCTGACTAAAGAAGTCTAATATTTGGACTAGAACTTTCAGAAAGAATTTGGTATTAACAATCTGATTACATGACAAAGCAGAGGAAGTTTTTTCATTTGATCATCATGTTCTATCCATTTCCAAATCAAATGGCAGGATAACTATTTAAGAGGCTGCTCTCAAAACACGGGACCACCACAGCACATACTGCAAATGCTAGACCACAACTGTTCCAAGTATTAAAGGCAAGTTTTCTTTTCAAGCTTGAATCACTAGTGAGAATTAAAAAGGCAAAACAACTCCAAGCTCAAGAACAGGTCTGTCAGCCACAGAAAACAATATGGAGAAGAAATAGCAAAAGGCAAGAGTTATAGGCATTTTTATTATTATTTCTCTTACGATCTACTCATACAGTATGAGCAACTATTCAAAGATGCAACATTCCCCAACTCTTGGTTTTATTTATGGGAAATGTACATGTGAAATTCAGGTAGCAGCATGATTACAGCTCCCCCAGACTGATGGGGATCAGGGACAGCAGTGCCACCAGGTTAAAACTTTATGATACTTTGAACCACAGTAGTCACTGACACAAGAAAGAAGCCATATTCTTATTTCCAAAAGCAACACTGAAGTGACATGTATCTATGTAGGTCCACCGATACCTGAAGATTACACTAGCACTGATCCTTTTACCTTAGGTGAGATTAGGGGCCTGCATCCCCATTGTTTTCATGAAGCCTTACAGAAGCATTACTAACATCACCTCAAATACGAAAGCAGCAACTGCACTAGAAGCCACAGATAGATGACAACTTTCATTCCTGTCCCTAACTTACGACCAGCTTCTTCCAGGCTGCCCAGGGAGGTTGTGGAGTCTCCATCTCTGGAGACACTTAAGACCCGCCTGGATCTGTTCCTGGGTGACT
>JAOEGS010006247.1:0-27446 GCA_025447755.1 Corythornis vintsioides | reverse complement strand
GACTGGATATCAGGAAGAAGTTCTTTACCTTGAGGGTGGTGGATCAGTGGAACAGGCTCCCCAGGGAGGTGGTTGAGTCCCCATCCCTGGAGCTATTCCAGGTGAGGTTGGACAAGTCTCTGAGCATCCTGATCTAGTTAAGGGTGTCCCTGCTCACTGCAGGGGGGCTGACTAGATGACCTTTGGAGGTCCCTTCTGGCCCTAAACATTCTATGATTCTATGATTCTACAGGTATGTGTATATGCTCTAATGGATGCTTGACTCAATTCTTGATACTGGCAGGCTGTCTATTGTCTTCACATATCCACACTGCTTTCCTAAGCACTCATGGGATTAAAAAAAACAACTATTTTTTCCCTTCTGTTTTTTCCCTTCTTCACAGAAATACAGGACAAGGTGCTACAGAGCCCTGCCAAGAAAACATGCACTGGGATGTGTCCAGCTTTGTGCAGACCTGATGCAGCTCAGCGAGGACCCGCCAGGGAACAAGACACTGCTCCTAGTCCTCCAACTGCATTAGTTCCATCCTCAACCTACCAAAGTCCTTCCGGAGGACCACTGAGGACAGCAGTGAAGTGCTCTGGTTCAGTGCCTCACTCCCAGCTTTGGTATGGATGTGCACTGGGGTACTGCTTTTATGCTCTCTGGGTCACTAGGAACGAGCTGATTTCTGGTGTGTTACTAAAATGTAAGTGTGGTTATGAAGTGTGATGATGTATGGTCTGCAGATTTTTACAGCTGTGCCTGAAAGGGCTTGTAATAAGAAAAAAAACCATAACAACAACAACAACAAAAAAGCCTGAAAGGGGGACCTTAACTGGAAACCAAAAGTATAGGCAAATTAAGGAGTACAATGGCAACACTAATGAAAACCCCTTGGTAAGAAGGGGAGATAGGAAATAATAGAATTATTCTGGTTGGAAGAGACCTTTAAGATCATCCAGTCCAACCATTAACCTAGCACTGCCAGGTCACCACTAAATCATGTCCATCAGCACCACATCTCCACACCTTTGAAACCCCTCAAAGGATGGGGACTCCACCACTGCCCTGGGCAGCCTGAGACAGGACTTGACAGTCCTTTCAGGAAATAAATTTTTACTCATGTCCAACCTAAACCTCCCATGGCACAACTTGAGGCCATTTCCTCTTCTCCTATTGCTTGCTCCTTGGAAGCAGAGACTGACACCCACCTGCTTCCAACCTCTTTTCAGGGAGTTGCCAAGAGCAAGAAGCTCTCCCCTGAGCCTTCTTTCCTCCAGGGTCAACAACCCCAGGTCCTTCAGCTGGTCCTCATAAGACTTGTGCTCTAGACTCTTCACCAGCCTCATTACCCTTCTCTGGACATGCTCCAGACCCTCAGCGTCCTTCTTGGAATAAGTCCAAAATCCAGATACATTTAGATCAGCCATCAAGCCCTGTCAAAGACTTGCAGATCAAAGCAGAAGAAGCACCAGCATAGGGACACAGTAGTATTAATTGCATTGGCTTCCTGTTCAGTTCCACAACAGATCTCAGTCTGGAGCAGGTCATCTCCCTTCCATTGCTTTGATTTAAATGTCTGTCAACTCACAGCACCATCTTCGTGCATTGTTTACAACAGTGGAGTACTTTCCCAGAGGTAAAGGATGGTCCTTACAGACTAATTTGTGGTATTGCTAATGCACGACCTCGAGTGAACAGGGAAAATATCCCATCACCACAATGGGTAATTAACCAGGGTAGAATGTTGTAGCTGGCAGAGCTGATCCACCATGCTCTGCACATGGGAAAGCTAATATCTCTGTATTTTGTTTCTTTTTTTCCTATGTCTGAAATGACTCAAACCCTTTCCTCTATGTTCTGGAAGGATGCAATTTTCAAGGTGGTGAAACCTCACAGAGGCAAGTACTGAGTAAATTCACAGATTGATGGTCACACCTACTTGCAAGCATCCATGCCACTTCAGTGGTGGAGAGGAAAAGGAAGGAAGAGGACATTTCTGACAAAGGGTCTGGCAGCACAGCATGTGAGGTAGGTAGGGCTGTTTTGAAGGCAGTGCCCAATCAGCCCAAGGCAATTAGGACCAGAGGTCCCGCAGAATGAAACTTATATTGAAGACAATGTTTTCACTTAAGATGGAGGATTAACTTTTATTAGGACAACTGTTTAACCATGAGAAACTTCCAACCATATGGGCATTTCCTCAAGAATGATGCACAAACCCTGACAATGTTTTCAGCCAGACGGGAATCTAGATGCCCAGCAGCAGCCCTTGTTTTAAGCCTCCCAGAACAAAGCCAAGTGCAAAGATGCAAAGCTCAGAGAGGGTCACACTTGTCCTATTCTAGAAATCCCTTGCTGGCAAAGAGCCACTCTGGAGTGTCCAGTTCCTTGAGGAAAAACTAGTTTTGCCTTTCTTTGGTTTGCTTAGAAGCTAAGCCCCTTTTCCTCAGGTGAGGGAAGGTGCTCTTCTCTCTAAGGTGACCCGGTGTAACTCGTCACACCAATACCCAATGGATGTAGGGCAGATGAAGGCTTTCCAAGCAGGACACCACAATGATGGGACATTAGTGTATTTTCACAGGAGTGCTGAGGAATGTCCACTCTCTCTCATGAGGCATGGGGCAAAATCTGAGCAGTGTGAGCTAAGTGCTATAGAGTAAGTTATCAGCCAAGGGAAAGCTGATTTTCAGGCTCCAGCAGCAGGGAATTAACAGCTTTTCCATCACCTTGTGTAAGAAGTCAAAGCTGCTGAAGATCTGGCTATAACCAGAATCCAAGCAGTCTCCAGGCAGAGACAGACTTGTGCCAAACAGGAAGCAGCCCGTGGTCTGCAGAGAAGGGACAGGCAGGTCCAAGATCCCAGATCATGCCTGTCCTTGCAGTCCATGTTCAGTCACACAGAGGAATGTGGACTGTTTTGTGGCAGAGGAAAGAAATGTCGCTAATTGCAAACTACTCAAGGTCAGGATGAAGTTAGAAGGTGAAACGATAGGCACAAGTCAGAGAAATTAGGAGTTTAAGTGTGACAAAATGACTATGGGCTGGAGTTTCCAGCTGTCTTTGTCGCTTCCTAGGGGAAAGAAAGAAATACTCAAGCCTGACCAAAGCCCCTCCTGGAGGATACATTTCCTGGGAAGTCTTACTTTGATGGCTGTGAAATCCATAAAGTTTTTTTCTTGTACCTGGGAAACTACAGTCAAGCTCCTATGGGGCTGTCCCTTGGTTAAATAAATGATGGTAAAAACTCACAAATACAACACCAACGAGGGCACGTAAATCAGTGCCTGGGGTGCCCATTAAGGTGCCTCCTTTTTCCAGGGCATATCTGGTGAAGGAGCCACCCAGTCAAGAGCAAGGAGGCAAAGTCCCCTCAAGATCCAACTCACAGATCCATCTCAGTTCTATTTGAGCAGAGATACGAGGGTTTAACGTGGCTGTCAGCAGCATTCTTCAGGTCACGCTGCTGCATAAAAGAGAGTGTTAGAACCTGGGACTTAAACTAAACAGATTTCCTATAGGAAACACACACAAAATTACATTGCTTCTAAAGTTACTTTTATAGACGTTTTCCCTGAGAAATATTTCTCCCTGGAAAAATAAATTCACAGGATGTAATTAAAACAGTTCTGTGTGTATGTGCTGGAATGGCCCCCTTTAAGTGCTTCACCAAATGCGCCACCAAATAAAGGAATGAAAGCCAGCTTTGTTTAAATCTATTAATAACAATATGTATTAATTACAACATGAGACATTGTTCTGTTGGTTTATGGTTATGAAAATAGCCTTTAATAAGGCTAAGGTTGGAGAACTCAGTTTTTCAGTTTCAGGCTTTGAAAATCTACCATAATCTACTTCTTTTACTTGTCAAACCCTGACCTGATAAAGGCAATGGGTATCAGGTTCCATACCCTGTGGATTCTGGCAATAACCAGGTGCTGATTACTGTATTTTTTTCTGCTTTTCTTGCCTTTTACTTTGTTTATAGCTTTTGTTTAAACAAAACAATACAAGAGGTAACTACATTGTATTACAGTTTAACTTTCATACTTTGGGGAACTTAATTAAGAGGATTATATTGATCTCCGTCTCTGCATTGAGCAGGGTGCTTATAAATTGTAATCATATTTTCTTTTATTAGTTCAATTCACCTTTTATTCTTTTTCAGTAAAATACAAGCTAAAAGTAAAAATTACACATTTATACCACAAAGCTATATAATTTTTTTTTATTGTTATTATTGCTGTATTGCTGTCCTGATCACCAATTAACCATTTTTATGTCCTTCTGGCACACTGGACATATTTTCTGTATATCTCTCAAGCAGAGCTGAGTGACATTTCTAATGGATCTCCAGGACATCTTTTTGAGGGGAAAGGTAAGAACTGAGGGTCATTTGTTAAGAGAAATGTTGCATCCCTGGTAGGAGACAGATTCTGTAAGAAGGATTATGAGGACAGTCAATGTTACTTCTCACCTGGAAGATGATTTTTTGGTAGCCAAAATAGTTCAAATAGCCTTTCCAGAGACATTTCCAGGAAGGAAAAAAGGAAAATCAAAAAAAAAAGAAAAAAGAAAAGAAGCAGAGCAAAACGATCAGGGGTTGATCTGAAGTACCTTGAAACAGAAATCCCTTCCCTGGGAGCAAGCGGAGGCGGTTGAACGTGTGGAGTCGAGAGTCAATTTTCATTTCTTAATTAGCTCTAAACCTCCACGCCCTGCCACTGCCAGCAAAAGCTGGGCCAGAGGAGGCCGCCTGCGCAGCACTTTGCAGCTGCTCGGCATCGCTGCATCCGAGCCAGGGAGAATAACTGGGAGATGGTTTATGTTCACACTCCACCTTGGAGGTAGGGCCGGCATCCGGAGCGTGCCGTAAAACAGGCAGAAACGCCGCTGGTTGGAAATGCGCTCGTAATTCTCATGCCCCCTCTTTCCCAAAGACTCCTTTCTTCATGTAATTAATTGTTTTTAAAACCGTGGCGTGTTCACAGTCCCCTCCGCAGAGACTGCATCTGAAAAGGACTTCATAGCTTCTTTATTTTAGCACTGGGGTTTGAGTAAGGGGTGGGGGTAGTTCTTACTTTGTTTAGTTTCCTTAAATTTGCTTAGTTTCCTTGAATTTGTTCGGTTTCCTTAAATCTGCCCTCCCTCCACACTGTAACACCCAAGGGATTCTTTTCCCCTTTCATTCTCCTAGGGCTCAATTCAATAAATATACATCCGGCTCCTTTGCCATTGTAGCCTTAATGAACGTGAACTAGGCACTTCCAAAAGAAGGATGTTTATTTTTCTCTGCTGATTCGCTGAAGGCTGGTCAGGGGTCTTGTGTGCCCAGAGAGCTGCTCTATAAAGAGACCCTTGTGACCGCAGCGGGGAGGCCGTGTCAGCCAGTAAGTGCCTGCACTCACTCAACACTGTGATTCTCTTACCGCAGGGCCCGGGTGCGGGCAGGCGGCTGGATTTTCTATATACAGTGCACAGGATTAAAAAAAAATAAAATAGCATGCTAAGAGCACAGTGTTAAGGTGGGAAAGTCAAGCTATTGCAAGGCAGATATAGAGAGAGCTGTCTGGAGAGCAGGCTTAATTCATTTGTTTATGTGAGCGCATTATGAAACGGTCACCTAGTTTTGCTTGTTCCCGTGCTTGTTCTTCTGGTTAATGGCATTTTCTAGTTTTTGCCAGAACTCACTGCCTTCACAATGTGTTTTCTTCAGAGATGGCCAGTGCTATGGAGATCCTGATGTTTGTTCCTAGTTGGATCATCACAAACTCATAGAATGGTTTGGGTTGAAAGAGACCTTGTTCCAACCCCCTGTTGTGGGGAGGGACACCTCCTACTGGGACAGATTGCTCAGAACCCCATCCAGTCTGGCCTTGAACACTTTCAGGTTTGGGGCATCCACAGCTTTACTTCCCTAGGGGCCACACTGCCCTGTTGGCCACACTAGTGCTGATACAAGAAGATGCTGGTGGCCCTCCTGGCCACTTGGGCACACGCTGGCTCATCTTCAGCCACCTGCTGATCAACACCCCTAGGTCCTTTTCTACCAGGCAGTTTTCACCCTCTCTGCCCCAGGCTTGGAGCCTTGGAAGGATTTGTTGTGGCTCAAGTGCAGGCTTCAGTAATTGGCCTTGTTGAACCTCATCCCACTGGCCTTGGCCTATCAATCCAACCTGTCCAGATCTCTCTGTAGAACCTCCCTGACTTCAAGCAGATCAACACTCCATCCAATTTGTCATCTGCAGACTTGCTGAAGGTGCCTTTGATTCCTTCATCCAGATATTTGATAAAGATATTAAATAGAACTGGCCCCTGAAATGAGCCCTTGGGAATGCCACTTGTAACTGGCCACCACCAGCTGGATTTATCTTCATTCACCACCACTCTCTGGGCCTGGCCATCCAGCCATTTTTTTACCCAGTGAGGTATATGCCCATCCAAGCCCTGAACAGCCAGTTTCTCCAAAAAAATGCTGTGGGAAAGATGAAGGGGCAACGGCCAGACTCTGAGGAAGAGGGAGGGTTAGGGAAGGATGCAGAGAAGCATTTTGTATAGGTGTTGTACATGTTGGAAACGAAATGTTCTCCTTTGATCTTACAGCTTCTATTTTTCAGGCTCTTACTGTTCCTTCAGGTATTTCTTCTGACAGTTCCACACAAGTGGTGAAAGAAGTTGCTTAAAGGGTAAAAACAAAGGGGAAAAAACCTTTCCAGTTTTATTTCCTCATCGAAACCTGAATATTTTCCAATAAGTAAAAAATAGCAAAAAAATAGAAATAAATCCCTTTTGTCTGCAAATCCCCTGGTGGGTGTGGGGGAGGCTTGACTGAAATGTTCCTGCGTGACTCATTTCTGGGCAGCTCCTTGCCATCAGTGGAAACTTGTCCTCAGCAGATTTTATGTTATTTTCTAACCTGTCTGCAAAGAGGTGTTTCGTTTGTTGACTGAGGTAAAGGAGGCGCCTGCTTCTCCTTTGATATTCCCACATCTGCCATCAGAGGAAGGTTCCAGATGGCCATTTCTCCAGCAAAATGCTGATAAAAGCTCCATTGGTGTTTTCCTCCCTCTGCTTCATGCTGGGTATATCTCTGACACTGCCTCAAAATGTTGATGATAATAGTTCCATCACAGTAATGCACCCGGGAGAGTAAGTACCCTTCTTGCTCCATGAGCTAGAGACCTGTGGCCAAAGTGTGGGCTGCAACTTGTCTTGTGCTGGGTATTCCAAGAGACCAAACTGGTGCAAGCATTTCCTTGGGTCCTCCTAGACTTTCCTGAGGAGATCCCACATGACAATACTGAGAAAGGATTTCCAGAGCCTTTTGTGCCCTTAACAAAAGTAAATGTTAGGAAGAGACTGAGAAGAAAGCACAAGATCCTGCTCTCTCTCTCAAATGGTCCCATACTTATATTAGGAAAAATGAAAGGGGCATACAGGACAATGATTGTCCTGTTTCCTTATGAAAAGGCATCCTCTGGTTCAAGATAAAAGCTTTGGATCAGGATATGGTGTAACACACACCTGTCTGGGCAAAACCAGTATGAAATCCATGCTGGGGTTGTCATCCTCTGTGCAGGTGAGATGTTCATGACCTCCCAGAACCCACATCTAGACTGCTGATTTTATTAGCTGTGTTTATCCTTATGGTTCATTACTCAACATCAACCCTCTTTCTTCACTTTCAGAGGTGATTGTACCAGTCTGCTGGAAGCAGCAGGGTTACTGTTCAACTCTGTCTCATTTTGTGCCATGCTGAAGGTGACAGGTAGTTGGGATTTTCTAGTCTCTGCCTTTCTATGGTGTTACAGTATAACTTCCACTCCATGTCCTCCACTTTCCTGGGCAACCTGATCTGGGTCACCCTGCTTTAGCAGAGAGGTTGGATAAGATGATCTCCAGAGCACCCTTCCAACCCCACCTCATGCTGTGCTTCTGTGATTTTCATGGCCAGCATTGGAGGAGCAAAGTCCTGGACACCTGATGGAAGGTCAAAATACAGCTAGATGATGCATCAGCCCTGATGCCTCTTTGCCCTTCAGACAATTGTATTTAGACATGTAACAGCACATTTGCAGTGTCATTAACTTAATGGACTCTGAAAAACCTGTCTGTTGTCATCATTACACCCCCAGTCCTAAGGACAGTCCTGGATGCTGGAATTAAGTTACCATCTCTCATTCCTGTTTTCTGTTACAGCCCCTTGTTAATGTACATCTCCAAGTCCACTTTAGAAGCACTGCATATTCCACAGGACAATGTTGAGCTGTACTAAAAATGGGGGAAAGGAGGGAATTTTTCCTCCACCCCTCCTTCCCCACAGATGCATTTATCACCAGGGCAACTTAACTTCAGAGTTCACTAAAAATTCAAGTTCTTGGCTTAAATCCAGGAAGGCAGAAGTTTTATAGACTGAGCTAAGCGTGAATTACAGTTATGGTTATAACATTTTTTTTCCCTTTCTTTTCTTTTTTTTTTTTTTTTTTTTTTTTTTTTTTTTTTTTTTTTTTTTTTTTTTTTTTTTTTTTTTTTTAAGACTGTTACTCTGGCACTGAAGCAGTTACAATTACTAAGGATTTTATAATACAGCTTTCTTCTTCTGCTTGGCAGGTTTGGGAGGAACCTCGGGGAATTGAAAAGGCGGTGCATCTGGAAAGGGCGTTGGAGGTGTTGGTGGGGCTAACCACTTGTTTTAACACCAGGTATTAATAATTGTCCTTTTCAGCCTGGCTGCAAAACTCTCAAGATGTCCTTGCTAATCTAAAAATGAGAGAGAAGAATGAAAATTTATCTTCTTAGTCTTGTGCTCAGTCTGGCACTAAATGCGACCACTGGCTTAACTCCAGGAAGCAAAAGCAGTGGGTTAATGGGAGTTCACTCATACCCCCATCACTTCTCCTCCAGCATGTCCAGGTGAGACAGACCTTCTGGGTCCACAGAGGGGACTTTCAAAGCCCTGAAAGTGGGAACTGATGTTTGCAATAATCCCAGTGACAAAGAGCAGAAAGAGGGGTTAAGCCACAGGTCTTGTATGTTCATGCCCCTTGCTATTTGCTTTATAAGTGTGCCCAACATCCTGGTTAGCACTAGTTTGGCCAGCAGACTAAGGCAAGGATTGTTCCCATGTACTGGGTACTGAGAAGACCACTTCTGAAATACTTTGCTCAGTTTTGGGCCCCTCACTCCAAGAAGGACATTGAGGGGCTGGAGCGTGTCCTGAGAAGGGCAGCTAAGATGGTGAGGGGTCTAGAGCACAAGTCTTGTGAGGAGTATCTAAGGGACCTGTGATTGTTGGAGAAAACAGCCCGGAGAAAAGGAGGCTCAGGGGAAAACACCTCGCTCTCAACAACTCCCTGAAAGGAGGTTGTAGCCAGCTGGACGTTGGTCACTTCTTCCAAGGAACAAGCAATAGGGCAAGAGGAAACAGCTTCCAGTAGTGCTAGGGAGGGTTTAGTTTGTATATGAGGAATTATTTCTTCCCTGAAAGGGTTTTATAAGACCTGTCCCAGGCTGCCCAGGGCAGTGGTAGAGTCCCCATTCCTGGAGGGGTTTCAAAGCCATGTGGATGTGGTGTTGAGGAACATGGTTTAGTGGTGAGCTGGCAGTGCTGGGTTAACAGTTGGACTTGATCTTAAGGGTCTCTTTCAACCCAAACAATTTCATGATTCTGTAACTCTGCAAGTGCCTGCTGCTCACAGTGGCTGCCATCCTGCAGAAGGGAGACCACCACTGGACAGTGGGGAGTTGTGGCAAGTGACACAGGAAGGTGAGCTGTGCAGTAAGGAGCAGGCTGGAAGGCACATGCCCAGGTGCTTTTGCTGTCCCAAAAGATGGGTTTATTTCTTTCTGATCTGAGCATGCTGTTTTCAGGAGCAGAATGGGGCTGGGATGAGAGAATTTCCCATTTCACATGGAAAATAAGGAGTATGGTTGGGAGAGGATGGAGATGGATGTCTGATCAGGAGAGGCAGTGGGAATTGTTAGCAAATATGGTGGGATGGTTAAGAGCTCTTCTGGAGAATCAGAAATTTTTCTTGGTTTGCTTGTTTTTTTTCTGAGGGGTTCCTTTTTTCTTTTTCATTTCTTCAGTGCTAGAAACTGGAGAAAAAGTCTTGTTAGAGTGTGTTGGCTCTGTTGGATTACTGGCTATTTTTAGATACTGGAAGCTCTCCTGTAGAGAGTGAATGGCCCTGGTTGCTGGGTGGATCAGTTTTCAAGGGGGTGGGACCAGTCCAGCAGTCTGAAAGACCACCCACAGATAATGAACTGCTGGCCATGGAGAGAAGAGGGGCCAAGTGACCTCACCTGCCTGGGCTGCTTGTCCCTTCTAGCAGTGGGCCTGACCAGGGTATGTTTCTAGAAGTCATGTTCTCAAAGACAGCAGATCTCAATTCCACTGACTGTAGAAGATCTGCCTGGTATACTTAAAACAAGTACAGCCTTTAGAAACAGTCCATGGACTTTGACACTGTTCCAGTTACAGGAAGCATTGGTTGATTATTAGGATGATGGGGTAATTCAGACTGAGAGGGTCCTCAGGTTGTCAGCTAGTCCAGCCTCCTGGTGAGGCAGGCTGAAGTAACAGCCAGGGCAGCCCACAGCTCTTAGAAGATGCCTGCATCTTCTAAGAGATGTATCTGGTAGGACTAGTCAGGTATGCTGGACCTAAAGTTAATTCTACAGACTTGGAAAGCTATTTCCTAGGTCTTGGACAATGTTAACCTGTTTGTAACAATTTACCTTTTTCCCATTGCACTCAGAATGATGCAGATATGCATCATAGTACTTAGGATTCCCAGTGCTGGCCATCTCCAGAGTTGAGACAGCAATCACAGCCACTCCCTTTCCACCAGCCCCTGTACAAGAACTTGTTAGGTCAGCCTGAGGATGCCTGGTGGGGTTTATGCAAAGCAGCAGCTTTTTGCTCAGCCCCTGCAGGCCTGGCTGTTTCTGGTGGTATTTTCATGACTGTCTTGCCTTTCTGCTCACTTCTAGCCAGCTGCAGCTCTGTCCACCTTCACATGGACTGTTTTCTCCCTCAGGCTTGTGGCAACCTGATGAAACACTGTGGGAACTGGGCTGCAGTGAAAACCAGGAAAATATGGGCTCATAAAATGGTTTGGGTTGGAAGGGACCTTTAAAGATCAATTAGTCCAACTCTCCCCTGCAGTGAGCAGGGACATCTGCAACTAGAGCAGGTTACTCAGAGCTCTAGCCAACCTCACCTGGAATGTTTCCAGAGATGGGGCTCTACCATCTTTCTGGGCAACCTAGGCCAGTGTCTTGCCACCCTCAGGGTAAAAAATATTTTTCTTCTCTCTAGTCTAAATCTCCCTCTCTTAGTTTAAAACCATCATCCCTTGTCCTGTTGCAACAGGCCCTTATAAAAAGCCCCTACCTGGCTTTCTTGTAGGACCTCCTTCAGAATGAACAACCTCAATTGTCTCATTCTGTCCTCACATCAGAGGGGTTGCAGCCCTCAGATCATTTCTGTGGCCTCCTCTGGACCTGCTCCAACAGGTCCAAGGTTTTTTTATGATCACATAATAACTCTGCAGCTTTTAGCTGTGGGAAACCTTGTCTAGCCTAAGAAAAGAAACACTGTCCACTATACCAGCTTTCAGACACTTGGCAAGGGTTGTTTTTTCTCACTGCAGAGAAGGTGCACAATAAATTCACCATGAGCTAGCAACGTGCCCATGTGGCCAAGAGGCCAGTGGTGTCCTGGGGTGCATCGAGAAGAGTGTGGTCACTGGGTCGAGGGGGGTTCTTCCCCTTCTACTCTGCCCTAGGGAGGAAACATCTGGAGTATTGGGCCCCAGTTCAAGAGAGACAAGGAACTACTTGAGAGAGTCCAGCAAAGGTTATGAATTTGCTGAGGTGACTGAAGCATCTCTGTGCTGAGGAAAGGCTGAGAGATCTGAGGCTGTTGAGCGTAGACTGAGAGGGGATCTGATCAATGCTCCTCAGTATCTAAAGGGTGGGGGTCAAGAGGATGTGGCCTGACTCTTGTCAGTGATGCCCAGAGACAGGACAAGGGGCACAAACTGGAACCCAGAAGGTTCCATTTTAACAGGAGGGAAAACTTCCTTCCTATGGGGGTGACAGAGCCTGGCCCAGGCTGTACAGAGAGGTTGTGGAGTCTCCTTCTCTGAAGAGTTTCCAAACCTGCCTGGTCAATGGCGACCCTGGGCAGCCTGCTCTGGGTGACCCTGCTGGAGCACGGGGTTGGACTCTCCAGAGTTCCCTTCCAACCCCTACCATGCTGTGACTCTGTGGGACTCTACAGCGGTGCGGGTGGCGGCCGTGAGGTTGCTCCAGGGAGTAGGACCAGTACTTAAAATTCTCAGCCCCAGTTTAGCTCGTTGCTGAAGAAGGATCTTTCAGACCCCTTTACCAGCGACCGAGCTCTGCCGAGCTAAGGGCCCCGTCTCGGGCTGCTGTGGGCCGGAACCGGTCGAGCCGAGCCGGCGCCCCGCAGCCTCTCTCCCGCGGCGGGGCGGCTCTCAAGGAGGAACGGCTCCTGCGTTGCCCGGCGCGGCCGGAGCAAAGCCAAAAGGTCCTTTCCTCCCGGCGGGGAAAACCACCTTAACGCGGAGGCAGGAAGCCGCCGGGCTGGCAGGCACCAATCAGGCCGGCCCGGGGAGGGAGGGGGGGCGGTGGCGGCCGGGGAAGCGCTGCCGGCGGGGAGGGCGGCCGAGCCCGGCGGTGCCAGGCGCAGATGGCGGAGGGCGGCCCCCCCGGTGGCGGGGACCCGCCCGCTGCCTCCTCCTCTTCAGGCGCGCAGGCAGGTAACGTAGGGCCGGGGGGGTGCGGGAGCTGCCCTCTGTGGGCCCGCCGCAATCCCAAGGGGCATCCTTCGGGAGGGGAAGGGACAGGTCCCTGCTCCGTCACCCTGTCACCCTGGGCAGCCGCAGCCCGGCTCTTCCCACTCGGCTTTCTCTCCAGCGCAGGTCGGAACCTGAAGGAATGGCTGCGGGAGCAGTTTTGCGACCACCCCATCGAGCACTGCGAGGACACCCGGCTGCACGATGCGGCCTACGTGGGGGACCTGCCCACCCTCAAGAGCTTGCTGCAAGAGGAGAGCTTCCAAAGGTGTGTATGTGGGGAATTCCAAAGGTGGGGCTTCCAAAAGTGAGACAGGAGTGGGTTTCCAATGGTGAGGTGGGTATTCTCACATCCACCCCTCAGCCCTATCGTTGTAGACCCTCATGGGGACAAGGATGTGAGGTCCAGCTCATTCAGGTTGTGGAGATAGTCATGGGAACAAGGGTGTGAGATCCTGGTCATGATAGTTTTGATCAACCTTATGAGGACAAGGGCTCACGGTCCTGCTCATGCTTACTTTGGAGACCATCACAGGGAAAAGGGGTTTGAGGACCTGCTTCAACAGTTTTGGCTAATGACTTCCTGGGGCAGCTAACCCCACACCCATATCTCCACAGCCTGTTCCTTCTGGAGACCCTCATCTCACTCTGGTTTTACAGGAGAGGTGTTGGGTTGGGACAATGCTCTACTCTCCCCTGAAGTCACAGTGGTCTCTGAGGAGCCAGATTTCACGCCCACTTGTGAGCATGTGGCAGCTGCTTACGAGCTCTTTTCAGAATAGGGTAGAAATGTAATACCATGAAAATAGGAGCCTGTGTATAATTGGAAAAACATACAAAAGGGATTTACAACTGAATGTGAACTGAAAACATCCTACGTTACAAAATCTGTTCAGCGCAAAGTCTGTGACTGTGGGGATAGTTAAGTAATTTTTCTGCACCATGGAGAAAACAGATTTGAGTGCAAAATGTCTCCCAGCCTCCAAAAAAAACGTGTCTTCAGCAAAAACTGAGAGTGAGCCAGCCCCTCTTTCCATTACTTGGGCAGCTCTTAGGACACTTGGTCTTAGATTTTTGACTCATTTTTGTCTCGCACTTCGTGCTGGGATGGTGGCCGACAGAGACGATCAAAGTAGCCACCAGCCAGAGCCATCTTTTTCAGTAGACTGGAAAGTGCTCTTAGGTCAGTACAGCCATCCAGCATGGATGCTAATGGCCTGCTAATGCTGTTGCATGCTGGACAGCCACTCCTCCCAGGCTCACTCCATGCTGGCAGGGCTGAGTTTCCCTGGATTTGTGTTGATGTCATCCTGCAGTGGGTGTGGATGTTGCCATTGGGGTGAGAGGGATGTGCACCTGTGTTTCTGGACATTGCTCCCCTCTCTCGCCTGTCCTCTTGCTGTTTTCCTGCTGCCTTTGATGACTTTCAGCCCCCTTTGGAGCTGGTCCTCAGCTTGGTCACTGCTGATTTGTAACGTTTCTGTGCGAAAAGGAAGGATTGTTCTTGTTTTGGTGTTTTGGATTATTTTTTTTTAATTCTGACTGAATTTTGAGGCAGAGTTTGTCCCTCACTGTGTATAGATGCAGCACCTGACACTGCAGAGCTGTGATGTAGCCCATCTTCCAGGCACTACTCTGGTATAGGCTGTAGTCTCTGGCCTTCAGGTCAGGAACTATTCAGTGCTGTTATACCAAAAATGGGGTGAAAAAGCCAGAGGTAGCAGTTTGGGCTTTCCCAGCATCCTCCTCGTGTGCTGTGGGAAGTGCAGTGATGCAAAGCGGTGTGAAGACTTCTCTGACCCAATGTTTCCCCCCCCCTCCAATCCCTCAACGGCAGCCGGATCAACGAGAAGTCGGTGTGGTGCTGCGGCTGGCTTCCCTGCACACCGCTGCGCATTGCTGCCACCGCTGGCCACGGCCCCTGTGTCGACTTCCTCCTCCGCAAAGGTGCCGAGATCGACCTGGTGGATGTGAAGGGCCAGACCGCCCTCTATGTGGCCGTGGTCAATGGGCATCTCGAGTGTGCCAAGATCCTCCTGGAAGCTGGGGCTGACCCCAATGGCAGCCGGCACCACCGCAGCACCCCTGTCTACCATGCGGCACGTGTGGGCCGAGCAGACATCCTCCATGAGCTGATCAGGTGAGAATATAGAATCATAGACTGGTTTGGGTTGGAAGGGTCCTTTAAGAGGCATCTAGTTGAACCCCCCTGCGCTTATCTTTAGGTGGATCCTCCAGCAAACTGAAAATTATTTGGCATGATATCTCCTTTGCTTAGCTCTGCTCTGACCATCTTTTGTCCTTGGGAGGAGAGATGCTTGTAACTGGCACTAGCCATCCTCGGTTGCTTGGTGTTTGCCTATCACTAGGACACTCTTCATGATATCTGATTCATAGATTCATAGATTCATAGATATTAGGGGTTGGAAGGGACCTAGAAGATCATCTAGTCCAACCCCCCTGATTCAGTGTCCCCTTGTCAACTCTGCCAAAGGGGTGGTATCTCTGGGGCCAGGAGTGAGGGCTGTTGTTGTGAGGTGATGAACAGTAACCTTAGCTGGGTGGTGAGTGACTGGTGACCTCCTTTCCTTCAGGAAGCTTCCTGTCTAGCAGTAGGCTGTGAGGAGACTTGAGTCTTCTCCTCTGTAGTGTGTTGTGATACTTCTTTTCTTTTAAATTGGAAGTTTTTTGTGTAAGGGGCCGTGCTGGACACATAGATGGGCCATTCACACCAAATAATGGGAAAATACAGGTTGTAGAAAAAGATCATAAAAGAGAAGAATGTATATTTGGATTTGCACAGATATGCTCACCAAGGAATAACTTCAATGACCGCAAGTGCTAGAAAATGACAACCAGAAGGATTTGAATAGAAAAAAATGTCAGAATACTTGGGATTTTCTTCTTCCCTTTTTGCTTGTGGGGAAGTTGATTTCCATGCAGTGAAGCTCTGAGGAAGCTGTCAAGTAGAAAGAGTGGGAGACAGTCCCCACTTCTTGCTTGTTTCTTAGCAAGCTGAGTGGAGGATGTCCCTGTTGGTGCAGGGTCCAGCTCACACACTGCTTTCCCCAAGAATCATCTCCCCTTCCAGATCTGCTCAGGCAGGGTGAAGTGCAGAGTGGTATTTTGGCAGCATGTGGAGAGCTGATGCATGGATCTATACGTCTGCTTCTCAGGGTACCTTGCCAGTGATATTTAAAAGCAAGATTTTGGAAAACTTACAGGATAAAAAATGAACTGGAGTTTGTCCAGTATCTTTTTATTAGCCAATGTCTCTCCCAAGGCTGCTAAGCTAATACCAAATTGTCAGATTGCCCAAAATTTAAAATATCTTCGAGTACAGACTTCACAGATCTACTCAGAGTTGCTTTACTTTATAACACAGTCTTGGGTTACAAAGCTCACTCTGAGATTTTAAAAATGTTGATCGAATGCTGTGGCAAGGGAAATGCAATGAGGAAGACACCTGTGCTGAGATATAAGGAAATATTCAGCTTGAGAGAGCCTTGCTGTCTTGGAGTAGAAGCCCAACCCAGTCAGGCTTGCTGCAGGTGTCTAAACATCACCTAGTTCAGGTTTTGATTTTTTAATCATATGGCAGCACCATCAGGATTCCTGAGTACTGCTGCAACAGCTGAACCAAGCAATAGGTGAAATTGTATCCATCAACAGTAAATCACTCATAGCTCAAGAATAAAGATTCATTTGTATAAGAGAATCTCAATGCTTATACTGTCAGGTTTCTTTTCCTTGTGGTTTGTGACATGATCACGCCACAAAGGGATCAGGCTGCTTCATTGTAGCTGTGGAGTAGCTGAGGGCTCACCCAGCACATAAAGGGTGACAGGATCCTTTGGCCACACTAAGAGAAACCACACAGCACCAGGGCTCACCCTGATGCCAAAAAGGCATGACAGCATCTAAAAGCACTGCTCAATGGACATCAGCATGAAACGGAGACAGCACCCACAAGTGCTCTTCCTTTTGGTAAATGCAGATGGCACTAAATTGTGAACCAGCAGAAAATAGGGCTTTGGTTCTTTTCATTTATAGGAAAATTATCTTCTTTGCTCCTTCAGGAGCAGGGTTTTGTTGTATTTATTTCACTGTTGAGTGCAGATTTCTGTTTCCATTTCCCTGCTGTTTGTGACAGTCAGATCAATTACCGGTATTGCTTTTTGGCCTCTTTTATTCTGGTGGGGAGGTTATTTCACAGCATCTCTTCAAATGAGTCATTTAAAAGCATCCCTGCTCCCTAGCTGGCTCATTAGTGTCCAGTGTTGCGTGTCACTGGCTCAGTGCTGAGACGTCCTTTATGCCAAGACCGTGCTTGGCACATCCTTCAGGAGGGCAAGGAAGAATGTTCCTCAGCTGCACCTCCTCTCGCCAATGCGTGGGCTTTGCTTCATGAAGATCAGACTCTGCTGAATTTGTCATCCCCACTGAGGGTAGGTATGGGTGGTTATTGGGTGGTGGGCCACAGAGATACCAAAGACAGGCAGAGTTCACACCCTCTGGGTGTCCTTCAGCCTCATCCCCCTGCCATTTTATCCCTCTGGGCTGCAGTCATACTGCTGTTGACCTTGTTTCTAAACCTCCACTCTTCTCTCTCCCCCATCCAGGTATGGTGCAGACGTAGATGTGAATCACCACCTCCCTTCCCGGGCTCCCGGCCTCTCCCTGCGGCCTCTCACCACGCTTGTGGTCTGCCCACTCTATATCAGCGCTGCCTACCACAACCTCCAGTGCTTCCGTCTGCTGCTCCAGGCTGGAGCCAACCCAGATTTTAACTGCTGTGGGCCCATCAACATCCAAGGCTTCTCCCGGGGCTCCCCGGTTTGTGTGATGGATGCTGTCCTGCGGCACGGCTGTGAAGCAGCGTTTATCCACCTCTTGATTGACTTTGGAGCCAATCTGAACCTGGTGAAAGTGGAGGCCTTGGGAGTTGAATCCACAGGAAGGGTCAAAGTCAACCCTGAGGCTCTGCAGGTGTTCAAAGAAGCAAGAGGTAAGCAGCTTTGACTTTGTGAAGTGATGCTGGTTTTATCTCGCTCCAGATTCAGAAAAACCCTTTGGAGAGTTTATTATTTACTTAGGAGCTGTTAAGGGGTTAGTGTGGGTGTTAACCATCTTCTTTTGGGTCTCTTTGCACACGTGCATGTCAGCCAAGTGCAAAATGGTAATGTAAACAGGTTATACCTAATTTGGAGGTGAAAAGCAGTCAAATGCACACAGAAAAGATAACAAAGTTTTAAACCAGCTGTTTAAAAAAAGCTGTCAAGTTAAGAATTCACACACTTCACCACTCCTGATACTGTTGCACCAAACCTTTGGCCAGAAGGTTCAGCCTGGTCCTGGGGAGGATTTGTGCACGCTCAGCTCTCCCGTGCTGCCTTTGCCTTGCTGTGCAGGACAAGGCCTTGGCGTTTGGAAGGGTAAATGGCTCCTCCTCAGCTGCCAGCCAGAGCTCGGCACAATTTTTGTGCTATTACCTTTCTTCCTTAGGGACATGGCTTATCAGTGAACATGTAGAGTAGGATTGATGGTTGGACCTGATGAACTTGAAGATCTTTTCTAACCTGGGTGATTCAATGATTCTCTTTGTCCCTCAATAGTTCTGCTCTGCTTTCCTCATTGCAGGCCGCACCCGGAGCCTCTTATCTCTCTGCCGCATTGCTGTGCGAAGAATACTTGGCAAATCTCGGCTGGATCTCATCCATATCCTCCCAGTTCCAGACCCCATTAAACAGTTTTTACTTCATGAACACAGCTAAAGGGCAACTGGCTGCTTTCCGGGACAGTTTGATTTGGTAAATGAGTGCGCTGATAAAGCTGGGTGCTGACCCTAACCCTTCCCCTGCAGTGAAACAACTGTATTGCTCATGGAATGCACATAGTTCCCTGCCCCTGATATTTCCTTCCATATTTTGGGTGCAGTGATTTTATATGTCCTCTTAAGCTGCCAGTTATCTAATTGGTGATCTCCTGTTTGCAACTGGTTGGGCAGTGAGGCCGATGAGCGTGTGCGGATGTTAGAGGAACAAATACAACATATCCTATAGCTGTTAGTGTACGTCTGTTATCACAGAATCACAGAATGTTTGGGGTTGGAAGGGACCTTGAAAGATAATCTAGTCCATCCCCCTGCCAGAGTAGGATCACCTAGATCAGGTCACACAGGAATGCATCCAGGTGAGTTTTGAATGTCTCAGAGGAGGAGACTCCACAACCTCCCTGGGCAGCTTGTTCCAGGCTCTGTCACCCTCATTGTGAAAAAGTTTCTCCTTACATTTACATTGAACCTCCTATGTTCCTGCTTGCACCATTGTCCCTTGTCCTATCATTGGATGTCACTGAGAAGAGCCTGGATCCACTCTCCTGACACTCACCTTTTCATATTTATAAATATTAATGAGATCACTCCTCAGTCTAAAGATAGAGACCCTCTGCTGTTGCTTTGAATTACGTCCTTTCCTCTCCTATAGTGTATGAGGGAGTCTTTCCTCACCTTCGTGAAGGTTTTCCAATAGTGCTATTCTCTTTCTGCCATCAGGACCTGGCCTTTCTCTTCCGTATGAAGTTTCTGATTGCTGCTGTAAAAGTGGGTGTATTTTCTTCTGTACTCTTCTGGTGTGAAATGCATCAAGTTTCCTGTCCAGAGCTGCGGCGTTACTTGGAAAATCGTATCAGTGTCTCTACGTGCCACAAGGTAGCTGCTGACTTGGCTTTCTTCGTGTAGAGGCCCCATCTCACAGATGGGAGAGTAGCAGAATATATAATCCTACCTTGTCTAGTTGTTTCTACAGAGCACTGGATCTGCCACGGCAGCTTGGCTCTCCCTCCAGTGCCATGACTGATGAGGCATGGGCTGGCCAGCCCTCCTTCCAGCTGCCCTGGGATTGGGTCGAGTCTCATGACCACTGCCACAGCATAAATGAGAAGAGGAAAAGGTAGTTTCACCTCTGGATAACTACACAGCCTGTTGTAGCTGTTTGGTCGCCACTGCAGTGGTGGCTGGTCAAGGACGATCACGCTCAGGTGATGCCAGAACATGAACCTGAAATATTTCTAGGGCACATTTTGGGAAAGCAGTGTCTAAAATGAGTTTTCTGCTAATTTTAAAATGAGTCTGTATATTTGAGAGTGACCAGGAGCAACAGTGGAGGGGTTTATAAATTAAACTGTTGCACTGCTGTGCTGGATGGTAGTTGGTGCAGTGCCTGTGAATATATCTGTGTGATTATGAAGAAAAAGATACCAAAATAATCTCTAGACTGCCTGTGCACAATATTGCAGAGATTATGATGTTTTTGAAGGCCCAGTAAAGTAGATGACAATGCACAGCTCAAAGAATCATAGAATAATTTTGTTTAGAAGAGACGTTTATCATCAAGCCCAAATGTTAACCCATCACTGCCAGGTTACCACTAAATTATGTCCCTCAGCACCACATCTACATGGCTTTTAATTCCCTCCAGGGATGGGGTCTCCACCACTGCCCTAGGCAGCCTGGGACAGGACTGGACCACCCTTTTGGGGGATATATTTTTCCTCCCCTGGCACAACTTGGTGCCATTTCCTCTTGTCCTGTCACTTGTTCCTTGGGAGAAGATACCAACCCCTACCTGTCTCCAACCTTCTTTCAAGGAGTTGTCAAGGGCAAGAAGGTCTCCCCCAAGTCTTCTTTTCTCCAGGCTGAACAACCTCAGGTCCCTTAGCCTCTCTTCACAAGACTTCTGCTCTAGACCCCCTCACCAGCTTTCTTGCCCTTCTCTGGACATGCTTCAGACCCTCAGTGTCCTTCTTGGAGTGAGTGGCCCAAAGCAGATGAGTATTTCGGCTGCAGCCTCACCAGTGCTGCGTAAACTGGCAGGAATAGAAGTTCTGACCTACCATTTACACTATATTCCATGGTGGCAGTATGACTAGACAAAACTCTCCCATCTCCACTTAACAGGTATTTGCATAATATTTCTACCACCATTGTGCAGAAAGGAAAAAACAGGACTTTTTACCTTCTTTTGAAGAGTTAGGATGTTATTTGCTCCTCAACGTGGTGTTGCATCCTGCAGCCTGGGCTCCTTTGATTTCCAGTGTCTCTACATTGCTTCATGTCACAAGCTCACAGAAGATTGTCATACTCCAGTGGATTGACAGCCTTTCTTCAGGATCTCAGGGTCATCCATCTCCTTAAAGAGTCACTGTATAGAAGGACAGAGATGCTGGTGCCTCAGGATCATGGGTAAAAACTTGGGATAATTGGTATTTGCTTTTGCAGAATCACAGAATGGTCACAGCATGGGATGTGTTGAACGGGACCTCTGGAGATCACCTCATCCTGCTCCAGCAGGGTCACCCAGAGCAGTGTGCCCAGTGTTGCCATTGTCCAGGTGGGTTTGGAATCTCTCCAGAGAAGGAGACTCCACAACCTCTCTGGGCAGCCCGGGCCAGGCTCTGACAGCTTCACAGGAAAGAAGTCTTCCCTTTTGTTCTGATGGAACCTCCTGGGTTCCAGTTTGTGCCCATTGGCCCTTGAGCTATCGCTGGGCACCACTGAAAGGAGTCTGGCCCATCCTCCTGACCTCCAGCCTTTAGGTGTTGATAAGTTTTGAGCAAATCCCCTCTCAGTCTTTTCCAGCTAAACAACCTTATGTTTCTCAACCTTTCTTCAGCACAGAGATGTCCTGTTCCCCTCAGCATCTTCATACGCTCCTCTAGTCTCCAGTATTTCTCTGTGTCTGTTGAAGTGGGTAGCCTGGAACTGGACACAATGCTCAAGTTGTGGCCTCACCAGGGCAGAGTTGGGGAAGAATGTCCCTCGACTTGCTGGCCACATTGTTTTCAGTACACCCCAGGATACTTCTACTTTACCGTTTTCAACTTCTTTCTAGTCCCTGTGTTATAAGTTGATGTTTTGGACATTTTTTTTCTTTGCCAGATGTTCTTTCAGTGGTCATGCAATTGGGAGTTATTGTATAGTATTAATGCCTAGGGACCTGTTGTTCAGAGCTGGTGGGATGACCAAGGACATCAAGACAGCTCTTCCTGGGAACAGGATTGTGTTCTGGTCTCTCTTCTCCTTGACTGACTGCAGTAACATGGATGTGGGATTGTTTAAGCTGCTTTGTGTTTCATTTTCAAATGCCGTTGTCTGACAGCTCTGCATCTACTGGAGCACATCCTTAAGGCTGACTCTTGGACTTCCCTTGTAGGTCTTGATGCTAGTTACAAAATGTTCTTTTTCCAGGGCATACATTAACATAAAATCACAGTTTGTTTTTTGGTCCTTCCACTATGGGGTGTGTGTAGGGTGGAGTTTGAAAAGCAATAATGGACTTTCTTGTACGTTTTATTACCCGCTGAAGAACACGTGCCTCTCTGAGATGCTTTCAGAGAATGAGGAAGGGCAGGAAAAACACAGCCCTTGATTGTTTCCTGTTATTTCTATGCCATGACCAGGCCTGGAAGGTCCAGCTGGCCACTTACATTTCTCTACTCACTGATTTTAGGATAAGGTGGCAAAATTTGCACTGCTGAGAACTGAAGTGTGGTGGTTACACTCAGTGCTCAGCTACCAAAGCAACTTTCAGACCCTCCCCAGATAAGATACAATGACAAGGCTGTGTAGCTGTAGGCATTCTCACAAGGTGAGAAGGCAGCAGTTTTGTGCTGTTTCCTTTCCAGGCTTGCAGATGGTTTAGGTTTTCACCATGCTGGAGGCCAGGGCAGCCCATGAGCATGTTGCCTGAGAGTTGTGGGCTTGCTTTATAGAAGTGTTAACATGCCTGAAAGATGCAGACAGGTTGTAAAGCCTCTTGTCACCTTGCGGGTGGAACCATAATGTTTTGCAGGAGCACGGGCTGAACATGTTCTCTAGCTCCAGTATCTAGAGGCAGAAAATAAAGCAGATTGTCTTGAGAAAATGCTGTGGCATCAGCTTCTTTGAGTCAACTTTTTCCTCCCCTTGATTTTTCCTTGTTCAATTTTACAAACTGGTCACTCATGCCCTTTAGGTGAAGATGATGGGATGGATGTGGAAGGCAGATGCTCCCCTGGACAGAGCTGGCTCTACACAGGCATGGTGGGAATGATGGGAGTATGGTCCAAAAAAGTGTAGGGGATGTATTTGTTAACTCAGTGCCTGATGTAACGAGAGTATATGGTAAAAACTGAGCCTTTGCAGATGACCTGTTACAATTTTAATTACAGATACTTCAGTAGTTGTCTTGATGACTGCCGTGATCTTGCCTGACACTTGTCCTACAGTGTGCTTATGGATGGTCAGCCAGTGACTCCCTGACCAGTCTTGTGACTGTGCTGTTTCTCAGAGCTGTAACTCCTGAGTGGACCTGTGGAGAGCACCCTCTTCCCACGCACAGAGTCCATGTCTGGTACTGATACCGTTCCTCCGTAGATCCCCCTGGTAAGCTCAAGCCATGCTGGGGGTGGAGACTTGGGTCTCTATGTATGGGTAGTCCCTTTGACCTCGAGCTTGAAGGACTACATGAGTATTCAACCAGTGTGGAGTCCAAAGGATTCCCCTGACCAGCCTCTGAGCCACAGGTAAAAGGATGGTTCTCCCAACCCAACAGTGAACAAGCTTGAAGTTCATCAATTACCTGGACATTTGCAGAATCGGGGCTTTGAAGTGCAGATGTTTTTCCTGGGCTACCCATCCAACTCCCACCTTAACTGGGGAACTGTGCCTCCTGCACAGGTCTTGGTTTTATCAATCTGGATGGTCTTTCTTTTGGCTTGAGGGCCTGAAGGAATTCCAGCTCATGGGGATATCTCCCATTATATTAAGACATGAATGCAAAGAGTTGAAGTCCCTGTGGACATTGGTTGCTGAGGCTACATAAACCCAGCTTTGACCCAGTGAAATGCTTTAATACATAAGCTTAGAAGATCTGGAGTTTTCATTTTGCAGAGATAATAAGGAATCTCAAAATAGAATCATAGAAATTCATAGACCTTGGTGTCCTGTCCCGTAGGGCCAAAACCCATGTCCTCTGTCTGTTCTTGTCCTTTTCAACCCAAAAAACAACTGTCTTCCAATAAGAAATCTGAGTCATAAGTGTGATTTGTAGATCTTCACTCTATATAAGCAGTATTCATTATTGCCTTAACTCACATTTGCTCCTATGTAGCAAAACGTTCTCTTTTGTGAAGATGATATTTCCCATGTTGTCCATGGAGGATGTCCAGATAACATGAGTACAAATGAGTATTGTGAAGTCATGGGTGGGAAATTAAATGTTTCTGCAATTCAGAATCATAGAATGGTTTGGGTTGGAAGGGACCTTTAATGATCATCTAGTTCCAACCCATCTGACATGGACAGAGACACCTCCCACTAGACCAGGTCGGGCAAGGCCCCATCTTGAACACATCCAGTGATGATGATCAGATTATCTGCATGGCCATCTTCTGGACCTGCTACAATAGGTCCATGTTCTTCTTGTGCTGGGGATTCCAGAGCTGTACATCCCCATGTACTGAGGAATGCCTCTTATATTTGGGCAGAATACACAAAGCGTGCCTTGTGTGGCCTTGCTGTAAGATCAAGTGGAATGGAGAAACAAAATTTGTAAAGTGATTAAAGAACCATAACAGATCTGGAAGAACCAAAGCAGGCTTTTTCATTTGGGCTTTTTTCTTGCCTTTGTTGCTAGGGGTGATTTCTAGATTATTAAATGCTGGTCTCTGATACCCAAATAGAATTTCCTGCAGTTTAGGAGTTTTGTATAATGCAGAAGAACAGCAGTTGTTGGGTTGAAGTGGTTTGGGGTTGGTTTTTTTTTTTTTTTTCCCCCATCTCCAAAATAAAGTAAAAGCACTTGAAAGTGGCCTTTAAGGTACAGCATTGTTTTAGCCCTTCCTGTTTCAATGAAGAATGCAGCTTAAGAAGTTACCCAGGACAGAAGAGAGGTGACAGAATCCCACTTCAAGAACAGCTCCTCAGTGTCTGTTGGTTTTGCCTAAGGTGAAATGATTGTGCACAGCAGCAAGATTGGATCTGAGAGGAGATGGGAGGTTATCTGTTGTGGGAGTGGATCCACTCGTAACTGAATAAAGATGTTCCAGTGCAAGAGCACAGCTCTCTGCTTCATTATTTGTTTCATCATAGGAAGGAGGAGTAGAGCTCCATACAGCAAGGGGGAAGGAATGGATTTGCAAAAGGCTGAAGCCTCCTTTTCATGATTTTTAGCCACTGGAGGGGGCTGGAGAACCGTGCTGCCTGGGTTACAGGCAAGCAGGCAGGGCCTGGGCAGTGGTTTCCACTGCCAGCTACTGCCTTGCCACCTACTTTAGGAGTGATATGGCAGACACATCAAGATGTCAAATGTTAATCATTGTCAACGTGCATAGGAGGCCCCTCTCTCGAGTCTCTCCCCCCTCAAATTGGTGTCAGCACAGGCTGGGGGATGACTGGATTAAGAGCAGCCCTGCAGAGAAGGAGTTGGGGGTGCTGGTGGGTGAAAAGTTGAACACCAGCTGGCACCATGAGTTCACAGCCCAGAAGCCAATCACATCCTGGGCTGCAACCAAAGCAGTGTGGGCCGCAGGTTAAGGGAGGGGATTCTGCAGTGCTGGGTCCAGCTCTGGAGTCCTCAGCACAGGAGAAACAGGGACCTGTTGGAGTAGGGCCAGAGGAGGTCACAACAATGATCCAAGGGCTGGAACCCTTCTGCTGTGAGGCCAGGCTGAGAGAGTTGGGGTTGTTCAGCCTGAAGAAGAGAAGGTTCTGGGGAGACCTTGTGGCCCTTCAGTACTTCAAGGAGTACATCAGAAAGCTGGGGACAGACTTTTTATCAGGCCCTGTTGTGACAGGACAAGGGGATGATGGTCTAATATTTAAGGACGTAATTGTTCATGCTGAGGGTGAAACCATGGTTCAGGTTACCCAGAGAAGTGGTTGATGCCTCATCCCTGGAAACATTTCAGGTGAGATTGGTTGGGGCTCTGAGCAACCTGCTCTAGTTGCAGATATCCCTTCTCACTGCAGGGGATTGGTCCCTGCCAACCCAAAGCACTCTATGATTCTATGAAATCCTCTCCCACATGCTCAGCAGTGCTGACCTGACCTTTCCTCCTGCTGCTGTTGCAGCCTGTGGCAGTGCAAGGTGGTTGCTGTAACACACTGCTGCTTAGAGCAGCCCAAAGCTCTTGGCTTTCCACCTTGTCCTTCAAAACAGGCCAAAGAGTTTCTTCAATTCTCTCATTTCTTCTGCTTTTTGTACCTTCCCCTGGAAATGCAGCTCCACAGGTTATCCTGGTCATAAAAGTACTCTGAAGTTGGTGTAATTCCTTAGAATATTTTAATTCTTATAATTTATCATTTTCTAGTGTTTTCAGTGGCTAACTCCCTACAAGCTTAAGCTTCAAGCACTTCTTAATGTTTGTTCTGTTCTTCCTAGGACTTAGCAGGCTGTCTGCAACGCGTGGACAATTTGCCTTCTTTAGCTCAGGTGGTAGAAGGAGAATTTTGGGTACCTGAGAATTTAGTCCCTGTCGCTATCTCTAATCAAGGGCATGGTCCTTTTTTTTTTTAGAATTCCTTCTGTTTTTGCTTTGAGGATGTTTGTCCAAGCTGGTGCCAGCATTTCCTCTAAAGGCAAAAAGAGAGTTTCTCCTAAATTGGAAGAAAACAATCAAATGGTTTGGAATTATGCTGATTAAAACCACAGCAAAAACAAGCCTTAATTTTCAATTCTAACATCTCCAGCCTCAATATTACTCTGGCTCAAAAGTAGCTTCCTCCTGCCTCCCAGTGCTTCTCCCCCAGGCTTCTGCAGACGCCCCAACTTGGCACCCATGACCTTACTGGGTGGTGGGTCAGCTATAACATCTCCGTACTGCAGCTTGGAAGGAAGTTTATCATCAGTGGGGAGACATCTGTGTAACTGAGCTGGACAAGACACTGAATGTGGAATTGTTTAAAAGGCTGCTAGACTCCAGCTGTGGTTTTACATGTTCTTAACCTGTCCCCTTTCTCTAGAGTAGACAGGCTGGGGTTTCTGGTCACCTCTCACTGAGTTTCACATATGACTGGGGAGAAGACCTCATGGGTGAATCTTTCTTTGGTTTATATGCAACAGCAATTGTATTGCAATGCAACAGCATTGCAACATTTCCCTCATTACTCACATTCATTAATCATATCTGGAGATCTAATGCGGGGTTCCCTTTCCTGCAGCAGCAAGGAGAAGAAGAGTTTTGTGTTACACTGTGAGATGCTCAAATACTTGCTCTGGGCTATGAGACCTGACCAAGGCTGCAATAAATCTCAGGCAGTCTTGAAGTGTTTCCTCTAGCACTCATGCAGCTGCTGCTGGGGAAACTTGTCCTTCTGAAACTTCTGTTTGCTCCCTATCAGCAACTTCATGATCCTCTTCCCTTGCAAATGAGCTTCTGTCCTTTGCAAGTTGTAATTTGGGAGAAAAATAACATCATAAAATTATTTTGGTTGGAAGAGACCTTTAAAATCATCAAGTCTATCCCTTAACCTAGCACTGCCAGGTCACTGCTAAACCATGTCCCTCAACATCACATCTCCACAGCTTTGAAACCCCTCCAGGGATGGGGACTCCACCACTGCTCTGGGCAGCCAGAGACAGGCCTTGACAACCCTT
>JAOEGS010006244.1:30956-41344 GCA_025447755.1 Corythornis vintsioides | reverse complement strand
TGGGTGACTTGGTCTAGGTGCCCCTGCTCTGGCAGGGGGGTTGCACTGGATGATCTTCTAGCTCCCTTCCAACCCCTATCATCCTATGATCTATTGGTGATCTTGGTTACCTATCTCTGAGGTTCTGAGGATGTTAAGAGCTATGTAGACTGCTGTATGTGGAGGCTTTTAACAGCTCACAAGGAGCTTTGGGCTGCCATGGGAGACAGATAAACTGTGACCAGAGGTGTCACACAGAGGTCATAGAGGTGTCATTCTGCTCTCTGCAGAAGCTGCTCAGGCTGCTGCTTGAGGGACCATCCCCATGGCTGCTGACACCTTGCAGTGGGTGAGGAGCCTTGGTGCTGGAGGTGGGTTAAAATTAGCCCATGAACTAAGCTGAACATCTCCTGGAGATGATCTCCAGCCCCTGGAGCCACCAAAGCTTGGAGCTGAGAGAGAACACATGGAAAGCAGCTGCTCGTGGATGGGGTCCTGTATCTGCTCAGCCTCTGGCTGCTTGGATTCTCCTTGCTGCTCTCTGCCCAGAAGTCTGCCCCAAGCAGGGCACCCATTAAACTACCCTGGGAGTGATGGCACAGCAGTGGGCTGGGCATCTTTGTGGGTGAGACCCCAGTAAACTGCCTCATGCTGCTCCATCCGTGCCCTGCTCCCAGCGGGCCGGGTACCAGGCAGCACGCTGCTGTGCCAGGGACTCCCCCCTGTGCTCCCAGGGAAAGCCACCAGGAGTTTTGGGTTTTCCACCCACAACTCACTCTGCTCAGCACCTCCTCTTCTCTACACTGCCACTCCCAGAGGCAGCTGTGCCCTTTTCTGCAGGCAGAGCTGGCAAGGTGTTCAGCGGGACACGCCGCCTCCGTCGCGCTCCCCTTCCCCGCGACCTAAACTCCTCAGCACACGCCCTGGCCAGGATCCTGCTGCCTCTGGCTGCTCTCTCCATAGCCTGCTGGAGAAAACTCCCTCCTGGCTCTGCAAACTTCAGCAGCATGTCATGGAAAAAATGTAGAAGTGGGGCCCAGCTCTGCGTCAGCGGGTGGCTTAGCAACCTCCGCCTGCGCCCGGCTCGGCGATAGGCGCGCGGGGCTGTCCGTCTCTGCACGGGGATGAAATGCAGCACCAAGCATCCCCCCACCTCCCTCCTCCTCCTCCTCCCTCCTCCTTACAGGGGAGAAGAAGGAAATACCAGGGTTTGCTGGTGTTGCTGGAGCTTGCAGAGCCCTAACAAAGCAGTAATTTATGAGCGGCGTGAAGAATTTGGTCGGTCCTCGAAGCGGGACGGGAGGCACCTGGCGCCCGGCCACTGTGTTTGTGTCAGTACAGGGGGGGGAAAAAATGCTGGATTTCTTCAAAGCTGCCACAGCATTTCCTATTTTTAGGTGAACAATGAGTGTTTTGCTTGCAGCACTACAAAGAATGAAGACCTAGTTAGGTTGCTTTGTAGTAAAGCTGAAGCAACAGGAAGCCGAGAGCCATCGAGGTGCCTGCTGAGCCCTCCAAAACCCCCTTCCCAACTCAGCTCTCAAATGCACTTGGGTTACCAACATGCCAGCAGGTTTGCCCTCTGGTGAGGGGAAAAGATGGGTTTGGGGATGGCTTTCCTGTCCTCAGACCCTTGGAGATGCTCTGAGGAGAGGAGAAACCAAAAGCCCAGCTCTTGACTGTGCTCAGAGGCTTTTTGTCTCTTGCTGTCGTTGCTGCTCTTCCTTTGGAGGCAGCTTCTCAGCACCAGCATGCACCTTGGTGCCTGTGCTGGTGCCTGCATCTCAGAGGCAGGAGGAGGGGACAGTGCCAAGGGCTCTCTGCTCTCCTGAGTGCCAGGAGAGTCTGGAAGGGCACCAACTGTCCCAAGTTTTGGCAGAAGTTTCTAACCTTAAGGACACCTTTAATGTGAGAGCCGTGGTTGCTGCCTTGCTAAAATCAATCCCAGGGGAATTGCTGCTCTGACTTTGGTGTTTCTGGGTTGGAGAATGGAGGATGCTGGTGTTTCTGGGTTGGAAATGGAGGATGCTGGTGTTTCTGGGTTGGAAATGGAGGATGCTGGTGTTTCTGGGCTGGAGAATGGAGGATGGAGATGTTTCTGGGTTGGAGAATGGAGGATGTTGGTGTTTCTGGATTGGAGGGGAAAACACTTGGAGCATCAGTGGTGTGTTCTAACTAACAGTGGCAATGGACTATGCAGGGTAGCACGAAGCAGATCTGATCTCTGGAGGCAGGGGTGGATTCTTTGCACCCTGTGTTGCTGGAGCAGCTCATGGGGCTGTCACTGAGCAAGAGGAAGCAGCAGCACCAACCCTCCCTCCTCCTGCACTCAGCAAACACTCTCCTGGGTGTCTGCAGCAGGCAGCTGAGCCATGGGGTGAAGTCCTGGCCACTTGCTGCTCACTTCCCTCCACTGCTGCCTCCTCCACCAGCTGCTTCTTTGGGAAGGAACCTCCTTTTTTTCTCATTTTGTTTTGATTTGGAAAATTAAAATTAGCAGCAGCCTGTCGGAGAGCAAGTGACTAAGAGCTTCGTGCTCTGCTGGAGTCAATGAGCAGCAAAATGTCTGAGGGGAGAAGGTGACTAAGTTTTTCTACCTCCTCTTTTTGCTTCCCTCATGCTCTAAGAAGAGCTAAACATAGTTGTCTGCAGCAGGAGGGCTTCACCAACTGCCTGCTGCCCACAGACACATCCTCAGGGATGGTGGGTTTGTGCCTTGCTGAAAACCTGGAGTGTTTGGAGAACCAGGAATCTTCCCTGTGCTCATTTCTCCCCCCCCCAGGACAAAATGCATTTGGAGATGCTCAGACACAGTGAGCTCAGCCCTGTCTTTGCTGTGCCTGTGTTTGTAATGGGTTCATTGGATTGCTCTGCCAATGCCCTGGTGCTTGTGTGGCTGGATCTAACCACCCTTCATCTCCTCCTCCTTTTTCTGGACCAGGAAATGGCTTAAGCATCGTTTTCAACTGTAACAGTGCTGTTCCAAGAAAGGCTGTCTGGATTTTAATAGGAAACCCATGATCTCCACTTCTCTAAAGGCTGCCACAGCCTTTTGCAGCTCAGCAGTGAGAAGCTGCTGCTTGCTAAATCAGTACCTGGGGGCTGGCACTGGAGTTAAGTCCATAAACACTGTGTCGTGCTGTTTGCCTTAAAAATAGCCTCTTTCAAGAGAAATATTTAGTGTAGCAACAATTTCACTTCAAAAAAACCCCAATATTTAGAAGGATTCAAATCTCTCTTTAGAAATGAAGAACCTGAATTGCCTGGGTCACCCTTGAGTGGTCCTCTGTGTGTCACTGTGGTAGGAGATCCTCTCTTCTTGGATCTGGGGTCTTCTGGAGTGCCCTCAGGGCACTCAGTGGCTCCACCACTGTCCCAGCTGAGCAGATCCCCCCCAAAAACCATCTTCCCCTTGTGCCTGTGCCAGCATCAGCCCCTCGGGGTTACCTGGGGGCCCAGGTGAGCAGGGCAGGGTGTTCCTCCCAGTGGATCCTCTCCCTGCTGCACTCCCAGGAATTCAACACAGCCACTGCAGAGGTGATGTTCCATTTGCAAGGCTCCAAAGAAAATGCCATTTTCCTCTCTCAGAGGAGTGTTCCCCTTTGGGTTGGAGAAACCTCCCTCCCCAGCACCCCGTGGACACGGGCAGCAAAGCAGCGGGTTCTTGACTGGCCTCTGCATTCCTCTTGCCACCAAAATCCCATCACCTCCCCAGCTGGCACCTCCTTGGCACTGCACTCACCAGCTCACGGGAGATCAGGGCCATTCCTACAGGTTCTCCTGCACTTTTGAGGAGTTAACAGCTGAAATCCTCCTTTTTCTTCCCCCGCCCCACCCCTGCGTGTCAGCCGGAAAATCCAACCCCGCGTGCTGCACCAGGATATAGGGTTGGGTAACCCTCTCCACGGGTCCCATCCCTTTCCCTAAGGGCTCTGGGGTGTGCCAGGGTGCAGTGGGGCTTGCTGGCTCCGTGGGGAACCCTCACAGAAGCAGAGTGGGAATCCCCACCCCGTGGACCACTGCTAACAGGAATCCTCCTTGCCCGGCGCCGCGACGGCTTCTCCTCTCCGCTGCCCTGCTGGCCTTCCCCTGGCACAGGGCTGCCCAGCCAGCACCTTCGGATGCTTTCCCAGCAGGCAGGCGTGGCAGGACGTTGGCTCTGGTGGCAGAGGTATGTACCCAGCCCTGCAGAAGTCGAGCTGCCTTGCTAAAGCTGGCATTTCTCAGTGACTCAGAACTGAAACGGCTCGGGGGGGTGTGTGCAGGGCTTTAACTCGCAAAAACAAAGACTTGCTGGAGCCCTGCTGAGGTCTGCTCACCAGCAGGCCAAATGCTGCACTGGGCTGGGCTGGGGACATCTGGAAGGTGCTTTTCACACCAGTCCTGTCCCCTGCTCTGAGGTCACTGGGAGCCACACGGTGTCCCTGCCGCAGCCGCTGCCATCAGCTTGTGCCAACCCCTGGCCTTGCCAGGCTGAGGGAGCTTGCTCCTGGGTGTGGCTGTGATGAGCCCTCTACCTGAACAACGGGCACAGGGGGGTCTGGATCTGCACAGACACCTGGCTGGAGTTGGTGGGGTTACTCCCCTTGTTTTTGCATCCCGACGCTGCCACGTGGGGGGGAATAAGCAGCTGAGCGTGTGAGGTGCTCTGTGGTTGAAGCCCTGCCATTAGCTGGGTTTTGCTGTGCTCTTGGGAGCTCCTGCCTCCAGTGCAGCTTCTGGTTGTTGCTTCCAGAAAAGGAGTTTCTGAAGTGCAAGGTTTGTGCTCCCCATACCCATTTGGGGCAGAGCAGCCAGAAAGCTGGGAGAGGAGAAAGTCTCCGTGGTGCCTGCAAGGTGGGAGTGGAAACTGTCCATGGCAAATGAACTGTCTGATTCTAGTGGAGAGGAGATCTGTGTGTCAAGCCCCAGAGCCAGGAGTAACAGCTGCTGAGAGCTGGAAGAGCTGCTGAGAGCTGGAATAGCTGCCCTCACTGCCCTTGCACAAGGTCTGGGGGTGAATGGTGCCTGGAACAAGTCTCTCTTTGCCTTCAGGTCTAGACTGTGCTGGGTTTTTTCTGGTAGCACTTAGGGTCAGTGCTGTTTGAAGACCTGATCCTGTGGGATGCAGAGCCCCCCACTCAAGAGCAACCCCTTGGCTGCTGCACAGAGTGACCCAGGGAGATGCTGTGGGCACTGTGTGGTGTGTGCAGGTCTGCAGCAGTGGGGAGGATGCCCCAGCACACACCTGAAGCATCCTGGCTGCCTGCAAACCTCTGGGCAAAGGGGTTTCCCAAAGGCACCATCCTTCTCATATGCTTCTTCTGGAAGGATCTGAAATCAAGGAGTCTCAAGCTGCATTTCCACTCCTGGAGTTCCCTCTGGTTGCTGGTCATGTTTGGGAGGTGCTGAGGAAAAGGGGCTCATCCCCTGGCAGAGTGTTGGGGATGCTGAGGAGCCCTGGCTGAGGCAGCCTGGTGCTCCAAGCAGCTCCTGAGCAAACAGGAACTCCTCCAGCCACTTAGCAGAGGATTTGCAATTCCAGCTCCAAAGCAAGAGAGACAATAAAACTCTAAATAGTACTTTAAATCATCAAAGTGCAATCCAAACACGAGGGACTCCAAGCACAAATGAGAAGTGCTAAACTGATTTAGAGGGGAATTAAAAGGTCACGCCTGGTGAACATTCAGCTTTAGAGTTTAGTCATGTTTATGAAACTTATAACTGCTCTTCTAAATCAGCTTTTTACACTTCATATACCCAGTCAGTGTGGGTATGTGCAGGGCTTATGACTAATTTAAAACATTTTCTATTCTAAACAAATTACTGCAGCCATAGCCTGGCCCTTTCTTAGTTCCCTTCCTTCTCTGCCTTCCCACTCCAGCCAAAGGCACTCAAAGCACATCCACACTTGCTCATGGAAGAGAGCTGCATTTCACACATCTCCCTCAAAGCAAAGGTCAGCAGAAGAGCAGGGAGGTGACACTGTGGCCTTGAAGGGGAAGGACACCCATCTATCCCCACCCCCTGCTCTGGGGCTCTTGGGCATTTCAGCTCCCATCACAGCCCAGTCAGAGAGAAGATTGTCCAGTCCTAAGATTGCTGGAAAGAAATGAGACTCAAAAACCTCCCCAGTGTTGGAAGCTGCTCTGTTCCACTCGTTGATGTGACTTCTGGGTTGGGTCTCTGACCCAAAATGCCTCTAAGCAGACTCTAAGTGTAGCATCCTGCTTTAATTCCCTAAAAACCTGCTTGCAAGTTGTAGGAAGAGGGTGTTGAGCAGCCCACCTCCTGTGCAAAACTCTCTCTGCCAGTCTAAATAAGACAGATTGGGAATAATCTGGGGCTTTACCATGTCCTGCTGGTCTCTGCTCTGCTGCTAGAGGAGCTGATGAGCAGAAATGATGTTTTGAAGCAAAAAGACAGTGCTGGATTCTCTGGAACTGGGAAAGGGATCAAATGCAAGTCTCCAGATGGAAACAGAGCAGTTTCCATCAAAGCTGATGACAAGTTCCCTGATACAGGGTCAGATCTTTGGACAGCTCATGGAGTTTCTCAGCTGGGCTCCTGACCTGGCTGCCTACAGTGCTGTGCACCAGCGTGTTGTGCAGATGGGCTGCAGCTCTCTGGGACTCACCAGTCAGTTCACCAAGGCTCAGAAAGCAGTAAAACACGATTTTTTTATCCTCTGCTGGCTTTGAAAAGTGAGCTGCTTGCTGAGGAAGAAGCAGTGCATGGCTTGAGTAGAAGTCCATCAAAAGCAATTAGCTGTTTCTGAATTATCCACCTTCTCCAAGCTGAAAATGGCTTAACAAACCTGATTTGTGAGTGCTTAATGAGCAACAAATACATTTCCAGAGAGCTGGATCAGTTCCCACTCAGGAAAGTAGGCTGCACGGGTCTAATGCTGGCAATCCATTCAAGCAGCTTCACAGGAAAGTCAGTCCTGGCTGATCTGCTCTGGGTTTTCAGCTTTGCTGAAGTCAGGGCTCTCCAGCAGGAAGAGCTGCCCCGTGCAGACAGCTGCATCTGAGCTCTCTGAGCTCCAGCAAGGCCTTTGCCATCCCCATCAGACTTCTTTTTGGCTTGGCAGAGAGGTCTCCCACTGCCTTGCTTGTGCTTAGTGGGTGAGGAGGAGGCTGCAGATCTCCTTCAGGGCCATGGGTGGCTTCTGTGCAGCTGGCTCCCACAGCTGCTCCATTTCCTTCCATTGTGAGAGGGGAGGTCAAAGCCAGGGGCTGCTGCTCACTCATCTGCCTTCTCTGCTCCCAGTCCTCCTCGCCTTCAGCACGAGCAGGAAGAGGAGCCTGCACTGAAGTCCTGGTTTTGTTTTTTTCCAAGACACTGGAATAATTTTTTCAATGATCCAAGCAGATGTTCCTGGCTTTCAGGCATTTTTACCAAGGCTCCTCTAGCCCACGTGCTGATTTCTTGCAGAGAATCAGGAGCTTTATCTCTCTGACCCTCTATCCTAGATCTCTGGGCTTGGTGGGACTGCTTCCTGGTCCCACTGGAGAAAAGGGCATCCCTCCCAGAGCCAGGGTGGAGTGACTTCTCTCCCACGAGAGGCCTTTCTAACAAACAAAGCATCTGAAGTAAAAGAAATAATGCACCTATTGGGATTTCTTCTCCCTCTAAAGGGGATGGAGACCTTGGGAAGTGGCAGGAAAAAGTGCCCCAAGAGAAGCTTCTCCACCCCAGCCATCAAAGTCATTCATCTAATGGGGCTTGGGGGTTCAGAGTGGAATTTTTAGGCACCCAGAAGGGCCTTTCACTCATCAAACTTCATCTCCTCACATTAAGTCTGCTGTTGGGCCTCACTTTCTGTTTGCTCAACAACATTTGGGGGAGCCCAAGTGGCATTGCCTCATCATTTCCTATTATTTCATCTACTATTTTCATATCATTTCATATTCTTGCCACATCATTTCATGTTTGTGAAATGCCTTGTGTGACAAAAAAAAATGCCCACCAATCCAAGATTTCCTCCCATTGCAAAGCTCCTTCTCTGGCCCAGACCAGGCTCCTGAGCTGTGCTGAAGCACGTGCCCTGGTGAGGATGAGGGGGGTCTGCACAGGAGGAAGGTGATGTGGAACACAGGCAGCCTCAGGGTCAGTGGTCCCAGTCTGCTGCACACCAGTGTGGTCACTGGGCTCCTGCTGCTGCTGCTGGGATGGAGGGAGAGCCTCGAGGAGCTGAGGGGTGGCAAAGCCAAGCAGAGCATCACCCCAGCTCTGCATCACGTTACTCAGCACCCTCTGGAGCACAGGATGGGAGGGGTTTTGGGCAGGACCCTGCATTTTGGTGACCCACATGCCAGGAGGTGCCAGAGGGAGGCATCTCTTGGTACCTGCCAGCTCTGCCCCTCTGCCCTCCACGCCTTAGTGCCCAGCACAATGAACAAAGCTGGCCACCCCTGCAGGGCTGCAGTGACAAGGTTTTTCCCAGTCAAGTGAAACAATCATCACTAGGGAAACCTTAACTACTTTTTAAAGAGCAAAAGAAAACACATTCATTCTTTGAAACATGGAAAACTAAATGGCCTCTTTTTCCTTGGCAGACTGACACGGAGTGAACTCTGTGGGCAAACACCCCCCCACACACTTAGGTGGTTATTCAAGGAGAGCAAATCCTGCCCTTCTCAGCTGCTTGCCACATCAAGGCTCTGAGGAGCAACTCGCCAGCCCTCCTGCTTGGGAGAGAAACATCATGTCACTTGTGCAAGCCCTGGAGCTGGGGGAAGCAGTGGACACTGGTGACTCTGCTGTTTTCCTTTTACCCTTGGCTATTTGGGGATCTTTCTGGGAGAAGTGGCCCAAAGTTCTTCTCAGAATTTGGAAAATGGTGAATTTAACACTCCTCCCACTCTTTCCCATCCCCTGCCCTGGCTGTGTAACCCTGCCTCTAACAGTTGATACCAGGCACTGAAATAGAGGTCCATCTCCTGCTGGTTCCAAGAACTTTTGATCCCATGAAACCATAATTTCAGCAAATAAATCAGTTGCTATCTCTTTGGCTGAGTGCATGGAAATGGAAGAGCACCCCACTGGCTCTGCAGCACCAAATTCCACCAACATTGGTGCTGGGAAAGGGAGGTGTCAGGCAGTCCCAGAAAGTCCCCATCTCCTCAGGCAGACATTAAAGGAATTCCACATGCTATAGGGAAAATATATGGTGAGCACTGAGCTCATCAGCCCCTTTTTGTTTAATCTAATTAAACACAATATATCCTCTGACCTTCTGGGTTGGCACTGGCTTCTCCAGTGTTGTTCTTTCCATATTGACAGATGGGGAAAGCCCAGAGTTTGCTTTAAGCTCCAGATAAGTCAAGTTAAACATGCTGCAGATAAAATTGTTTTCCCAGCTCTCCTCTCCCACTGACCAGTTGTGGGTGCTCACTGGGAGGGCTTAACTCCTCTGACCTGTGTCCCACCCCTGGCTGAGGGCACCAGCAAGTGAAAGCTCTTGGAGGGCAGAAGCAGAAACCCTGGGAAGATCCATTTTAGAGTTGGTTCTGACAGACACTCAGCTTCTTTCCCACGTGGCAGGCAAAAAACTGGCTAAATCCATTTGCAGAGTCACCAGATCCATTTGGAGAATCACTAAATCTCATTTGCTGGCTACCAGCTAATCAGGTTGGCACTTGCTGATGCTCAGACAGGTTCCAGACACAAAGGATGGAGCTGCATCAGGCACCTCATGTGTGTTCCCTGCTGCTTCCTGAGGGTTGTGGGGAGGGAAGGCAAGCACAGAGCTGGGTTTTGGGGAGAGCAGGGTGTGCAAAAGAGTGGGAAGCCTGCTCAGCTTCAGGTGTGACAACCTGCCTGCTCACTGCAAGAAGAGCAGGGATCTGCCCTTTGCCACCATCACTTGGTAACACCACCTGCAAAGCTGGTTTTTATCCAGGATGGTGAAAAATCCTTTAGTCTGAATCTGGGGATTTGTCCTTCTGGACAGATCCAGCTGTGCCTGTGCTGATGGGTCTGTGCACAAAGAACTGCTTGAAAGACAAACCCTCAGTTACAGAAGACCCTGGAGGTGATGCCCATGTGGTTCCCAACAGGTCAAAGAAGATTTCTTTCCTATAAATACCTTTAAGGGCTCTGATTTTCCATGGCCAGCTGCTGGAGCTTTATAGGGATATCTACACCCCTAAAAGCCTTGGACCCAGTGCCTGAAATGAAAAGTGCTTGGATGAAAAGCTTCCCTGGTGTGAAAGTGACAGGGATGTGCTCCCAGTTCCTCGTGTGGGTGTGTTTGGTGCCCAGCTTTCTGTCTCCTTCCAGGCTGCTGTGGTGTTTTGTGTCTGCAGGGGACACAGGGCTGTTACTGGGAGCTGTGGTGGAGCTCATGGCTGCTGGAGAAGCCACTGGGAGCTGTGGTGGAGCACAGGGCTGCTGGAGAAGCCACTGGGAGCTGTGGTGGAGCA
>JAOEGS010006244.1:0-30856 GCA_025447755.1 Corythornis vintsioides | reverse complement strand
GGCTGCTGGAGAAGCCACTGGGAGCTGTGGTGGAGCACAGGGCTGCTGGAGAAGCCACTGGGAGCTGTGGTGGAGCACAGGGCTCCTGGAGAAGCTCCTGCCCAGGGAAGCCAGGGTGGCTGCAGGGGCTGTTTGGCTTGGTTTTGCCTGGACTTTGGAAGTTTTCAAGGTTTTAAAGCTCTAACCACCAAAAAAACAAACTCTTGGCTTGGGAAGGCTCGTTGCCTTGGCTTGTTTCCTGGGACTGAGTGACTTATGGAGCTGTGCTGTGGCTGGGGGGAGGATTCCTTCTTGTTTGAGAGGAGCTGGACACTCACACACTCCTCTGGACTCCAAACTTCCTCAGAGACTTTTTCTTCCCCCTTTTTTTTTTTTTTTTTTTTTTAATGACATCAGGCAGGACTTGAAGTTACTATTTTAAAAACAAAAGGAGGGGACAGCCCCCCCCTTCCCCTCCTCCTCCTCCCCCCCACTTCCCTCCTGCTCCCTGCCAAAAGGAGAACAAAGAACAGCTACAGCACACAAGTTCTGGCACTCAGCTTGGAAATAAAAACATTCATCCTCATGGCAGGTAGGGAACTGCCCGACCCCCTCCCTGCCAAAGCAAGCAAGGCAGGCAAGCAGAGCAAGCCCCGTGGTGTGGAGCAGCCTGGCTGAAGGGGATGCCCAGGGTCACCCCGTGCTTGGGCAGCTGCCCTGCCAAGCTCCTGCACTGCTGTGCCAGTGCCAGGGCATGGCAGGACTCTCCCAGCCCTGAGCACTCAGCCAGGGCAGGGTCACACTGTTCCTGCCAGGCTGGGAGGTGGGGAACAACCTTCCATCTTTCCCACCCCTGTGGGGGAAGCTCTTGCTTCCCAAAGGGCTGTGAGTGGCTCAGGAGTATCCCCATGGGATTTCCATGGATTTTTAGACACCATGTCTGGTTTCTTCCTCACCATTTAGACATGTCAGCAGTTCCCAGAGTGGATTCCTGTGCCATGAGTTCACCCCCCCCCCTACTCCAGACAAGCATCCAAACTGCAAGTTGGGGCTGCTGGCTCTGCCAAGCATTACTGGAACAGGGAACTCTTCTCCAAACACAGGGAAGAGATTACTTGGGCTTTCTGGAAAACTCCTTCCCATGCCTTCAGAGAGGAGCAAACGAGGATAATTTATCTGTGGGCTTCCTGCTGAACCCAGTAGCTCAGAGCAGTTTGTCCTGCAAGAAGGCATTTTTCTTTTTTCTGTTGTTGCCATTATTGTTTGCACCATCACCTTCTGGGGCTGAGATAAGAGCATGTCCCCCTCCCTGTGTTCCCCAGAACAATCCAGGGAAAAGCTCCCTCAGGAAAGAGCCTTCAAAGGAGGCTTTTGTATGTCCAAACAGCCATGTGCACAGTGCAGCCTGTCTGCTGGGAAAACAGCATGGCAGGAGGGAATTGTTCTTTATAATCCAGGTACAGATGGGCCAGAGCAGGAGGATCAGCTGCCTGTGGGTTGCTGGATTCATGCAGAAAGCAGCTGCCTTTCAGCAGGGGACAAAAGCTGGGCAGGGAGCCTGTGCCAGCCCCTCACGTGTCCCACGGGAGCTGGGGTTGGGGTTTGGGGCTGGGTAGAGATCCTGGGATCTCTTCCCTGCTCCATCTGCCACCATCTAATGCAGTACCCAAGGATGGGTTAATATCCTGGCTGCTTCTGCAGAGGGATGAGGGGAGCAGAGATGAGGTAATTGGGGAACAGCAGCTGCAACAACACCCTAACTCCAGCCACTTCACTGATGTTACTCCTGATTTCTGGATGTAGAGCTCTGTGGCTCCAGCCTGGCACAGGGCAATGGGAAAAGAGCAGATTCCCTGTTTGCTTCCATGCTGTGCTGGCTCTGGTGCCTCCTCCCTGGTCCCAAACAGCTGCCTGTTGCCTGAAGGGGCTGGTTGGACAGCAAAAGCTCAGAGCATTGAGTTCACCTTCATGGTTTTCTCGTTTCCCTCAGAGCAAGTCATGGAGGAAGATCAAGAATATGGTGCACTGGTCCCCTTTTGTGATGTCTTTCAAGAAGAAATACCCTTGGATCCAGCTAGCAGGACATGCAGGTAGGATCATGGGGAAGGGGAGAGTGGTGCAATGACAGTGTTAGCTCCATTAATGGGCTTTGTTGGCCAGAACTGCTGCTGACTGCTGCTTGAATGTCACAGATTTCAGCTCCTACATTAGCCCAGGAGGCTGTTGAAGGTGCAGTCTCCTCTGCTTTCATCCTCCCAGGGCCACCAGGTATCACTGTCACCTCCCTCTCAAGCAGCAGCAGAAAGATGAGTCCTTTGGGTGAGTCCCAAGCCCAGCAAAGCAGGTGGTGCTGCCCAGGCAAGACTGGCTGTGGCACTTAGTGCCGTGGTGTCAGGTCTTAGGCTGCACTTGATGATCTCAAAAGGTCTATTCCAGCCTCAACAAGAATTCTAGGTATGATTCCCCACTCTTGAGCCTGGAGACCAAGATCTGAACCCACCATGAAGCAGCCAGAGGCCATGAAGGGAAACTGTTGGGTGCTGCAGGGCAGATGTCTGTGCTGTTTAGGGAGTGACGCTGCCCTAACAAATGCATGTGAATCTCCAGCCTGAGCTTCTCAGCCTCAAAACTACAGGGATTCTTTGGAGTTCAGGCATAACCAGAAGTTTATGTGCCACATTCTCTTGCCCCCCTCAGGTAGTTTCAAGGCAGCAGCCAATGGCAGGATCCTGAAGAAGCACTGTGAGTCCGAGCAGCGCTGCCTGGACCGCCTGATGAACGATGTCCTGAAGCCCTATGTCCCTGCCTACCACGGTGATGTTGTGAAGGATGGGGAGAGATACAACCAGATGGAAGATCTGCTGGCTGAATTTGACTCCCCCTGTGTTATGGACTGCAAAATGGGGGTCAGGTGAGTGGCTCTGGGGACTCTGTTTGAGTTTGAAGGTGGGGTACTCAAAGGGAAATGCACGTCCTGGGTAAAACCCTCTGGAAGAGAACACCAGGGGCAGGAAAATCTAAGTCAACAGTTTGAGGAGAAAGCCACAGGGAAGCTTTGGTACAGGAAGGACACACCAGGCTCTTTCCCTCCCAGTTTGTCACATGTGCAGTGCAGGGGTTTGGTGCACCAGAATGGCACAGTTTGCTGAGCATCAGGGGGCAGGATTCCCATGCTCAGCAGGTGTGACAGTGGGAGGCACCACCACTGGGCACCTGTGGGGAATAACCTCCCTTGTTACTGCCAAACTGGGGCTCCTTGATGAGCTGCAAAGATACCACATGTGGATAATGGGGCACTAATTCAATCAGGATCCATCCACTCCCCATGAGTGCTCCATTATATCCCCTGCTCCCTAGGGAGCAGCTTCTGCCTGGGCCTGGCTTCTGGGGCAAGGGCTGGTTGTGGGTAGGTGGCACATCCCATGGTGGCCCTGTGGCCCTGTTAATGTCCCCTCCATCACTCCCTGCAGGACATACTTGGAGGAGGAGCTGATAAAGGCACGGAAGAAGCCAAGCCTGAGGAAGGACATGTACCAGAAGATGATTGAGGTGGATCCTGATGCCCCCACTGAGGAGGAGAACGTGCTGAGGGCAGTCACCAAGCCCCGTTACATGCAGTGGAGAGAGACCATCAGCTCCACTGCCACCCTGGGCTTCAGGATCGAGGGGATAAAGGTGAGGCTGCTCCAGGGGGGCAGAGCAGGGGGGAGCAGGGGTGTAGAGCACCCCTGGAGGCATTCAGTAACCACATGAGCTCCCAGAGGCACACCCCAGCAGGCTGCTGGCAACACCATGTATCAGGGCACCCTGCAGCCAAAACACCCTTGTCAGGCACCTGGCCATGGGGCAGCAGCAAAGCTGAGCTCATGGCATCAATACCCTGACAGTTTTAGCCATAATCTCATTAAATCAGCCACTTGGTCCATTTCCATGAGTTTGAAGCACAAAGAACTGGTCTCCAGCTTGAAAACTCCAATGAGTTGTGTGCTTTTGGCACTGCTGTGCCTCTAGGCTGAGCCATTAATCCAAATCCCAGCTTGACCACGTGCTGGTCTGTGGTTGGAGCTGTGAGGAGGTTGTGTTTCCATCCCTGCCTGGGAAAATCCAGCAGCTGAGCACTGGGAAAAGGGGCAGGCACAACCAGCAGCACTTCTTTCTGCCACTTGCATGCACATTCTGACTGCACTCAGAGCAGCACTCACCTTTCTGGAGTGACCTGCTGGGATGCTCTCGTGCTCTCATGAGATTTTTCTCCTGGCAAGACAGCTTTGTGGCAAGAAAAATAGCCAGGGTGGCACTTGAATTGCACAGATTTAGGTCTGTGCCCACAGAGGAGCTGTACCAGTGGTAGGAGGGCCTGTGTGAACATCAGCAATGGCTTTTGAGAGGCAGCCAACAGGAGTTAAAGGTAGTACCATGCTCAGGGTTTCACTGCATGCCTGGGCATGGCATTGGCTTGGCAGGCAGGGGAAGCTCAGTCTGCAGTAATTCAGGTTTGGGGCACTGCTGGGGGCCCAGGCAGCCACTCACTCCTAGTGGAAACAATGAGTCAGCTTCCACACGTGGCTTGCTTGGAGGAGTTTCATTCTCTTTGAGCACAGATTGTTTTTCTCCTCTCTGAGTCAGGTGGGATCATCCCAGAATCTCCTCTCTGGCTCTCTGTGGCTTTAAACTCCTGCACCTCTCCTGACTGGAGGGGTCAAGAGGATAGAAAAAGAAAGAATTCCCTGAAAAATCCACCCAGGGAGAAGGGCACTTTCTTCCTTCAGCTATTTCTTGGCCAGTGCATTTCTCTCTAACTCAGCCACTCCCAGAAACCCCAGGAGCAGCCCTTCAAGGCACCCCTGCCTGGTCTGCTGCCAGTCTTGCTCACCCACAGCAGCTCTCTGCAGAGCCTGTGTTGGCTCAGGGCACCTTCCTGCTCACCCAGCTCTTCTCAGCTCTCCCAAAGACCCTTTTCTGCTATACAGGTGAGCTGTGAGCTGCTCTGCCTCTGGACAACCCTTTGCCTGGTTCCCACTGCTGGTGCTTATTATAAACCAGCTATATAAAAAGGATTGGGCCAGTTGGGACCAAAACTCCCCTGCACTGGTTCTTCTCCCTGCTCACTTGCTATAATCAGGAATATTGACCTATTTATAGTCCAACAGAATACATCCTTGGCCTCCAGCAGTGCTGGATCTGGGGAGATTTAGGGCAAAACCAGGTCATGTGAACCACTTGAGATTAAAAAACCCACCAAACCCCACCCAAATCATATTCCCACAGAGGCCAGAGAACTCTGTGGAGGAAAATCAAAGCCATGCAGGAGTGGCCAGAGTTGCACTTCTGTTCAGCTGACTGTAGCTGTGCAAATGTGAGCAGTGGAGTCTTTTCCAAGAGGTGAGGCAGCCCTTTAATTGAAATGGGTTGAGCAGTGCTGCCCTCCAGGAGTAATCCTGCTGCTAGGGGCTGACTAATTTGATCAAGGTGTTAATTACTCTAATTCTCCTTAAATCCCTCAACTTCTGGATTATTTTCTCCCAAGCTAAAGCATTAACAGTTCATGCTGATTCCCAGCTGGCTTTTTTTGTTTCCAGCAGGGCTGTAGAGCTGGCCATGCTGTGCTGTATCCCATCATTTTCCCTATTTCTGAGGTCAAATCTCATTAGGAAAAGCTCATTTGTTGCCCTGAGCTGCCACTGAGCCCTCCAAGGAGGTTTCAGGAAAATATTATTTAATAACAAGTCTCCCTGTGTCTTCTGCTGTGGTTGCTTCCCTGGGAAGAGCAGGGGATGCCCTGCCCTGCCCTCTTGCTGATGACTGGAGGCTGATACAGCAGAGCACCTTAGAAGGGCAGGATTTGGCCCTGGGCACAAGGGGAAGGAGAGAAGCAGCAGCAGCTTTGGGACAGCTCAGGCAGGTGAGGTGAGCAGGGTTGGGAATGATGATGGGGACCCTTTCCTGGATGAGCTTTATGCTTTCCCAGGTGGCCTCAAGGATCCAGTTCTTCCACTTTAAAATGGAAATTTTCCTCTGCAAAAGGAGATAATGACACTCAGCTAAGTTTCCAGAGCAGCTTGAAACTGTTAGGAACAGGAGTAGTAAATAAAATTACCATGTAGGAAAAAAAAAAATTAGCATGTAGTAATAAAATTACCATGCTAAAAGTGATCCCTGCTGAAGCTTCTTGGAGCTCACTCCAGGAAGTTTTGCTCCTAAGTTCCTGGCCTGGCCTAAGAGCCACTCATCATTGCTTGCAGCAAGGCCATGGTGGGACAATATTCCCTGGATCTAGGATGTTTATGGAGCCCTGAACCAGCCTGGAAAACCCTCTCCTGACTTTCCCAAAAGGCACGACTTGCAAACCCCATCCAGGACTTGGGGGAGAGCTGGCTGACTCAAAACCTGCCTCAGTGCAAACTGGAACCACTGGTGGGGCTGGAGATTGTGACAGCTCTTAGCAGCCCCCCTCACCTTTCTGCTGTGTGGAAACCAGCAAGACACCTGTAAATGTCCTGGCAGTTGTGAGCCCCCCAGCAGCAGAGCCTGGCCAGGCAGGGAAACCCTGGGAAGCAGGTAATGATGGGAGCAGCACAATGGACAGGCTGTTTGGCTTCCCTGAAGCCTGGAGTGCCTTATCTGAAAGGCCATCTGTGTTTGCAGTTTATTTTTAGGAGCACTTAGAAGCCCATCTCCTTTCTTGGATGCTTTGTGGAAAGTTGTGCTCTTTACATGGGCTATTAGTGCTGTGGCACTTCTCCAAGGCCACATCTATCACCCCCTGGGGAGAGGGTGGGTTGGATTCTGAACCACCACCACCTCATGTCTCCTGTGATGGGCACATAGCAGCATAATGCTCTTCCCCTGTACATCACCCATGTGCCACCAGAGCATCCCTGCTGGGGGGCTTCTGCCTCAGGAGCCAGCCACAGAGCCTGGTCCATCAGCAGGATGGCTGGTACAGCAGGGAGGTCTCCAGGGCAAGGTTGGTGGAGGCTTTCAAGCCAACAAGCTGGAAGTGCTCTGTGTGATTCCTCCCAGACTGGGCATCACATCTGGGTTTGGTGCTGGGTTCACTTTGCCTGGGTGCTCAGCCTGCCCCTCACCATGCCCAAAGACATCCTTCAGTCCAGGGGAATGGACATAACCCCAACCCAGGGCACATCCATGGGTGTGTCCCAAAGCTTTAGCATGGCACATCAGTCTCTGGAGGAGGTGTGTTCACTGTGGTCTCCTCCTTCCCCAGCCTCTGCTCTGCTTCTTCATCCTTCCAGCAGGAACAAGAAGCCATTGGGGCCTAGTGTGGCCAGAAAAGGGTGGTCTCCAGCCCCTGGTGGGCATTGAGTGCCCTCAGCAAGCACTTGGAGACTTGCCACTGGGCGGCAAAGCAGATGGAGCTGTGGGATGGGGATGTGCCAGGCAAGGAGCTGCTACTGCTCATCCCTCCTCCACAGACAGGTCCTTCAGCTGGCTGCACCTTACTCAGGGACATGCAGAGCTGCTGAGACACTCATCCCAGCTCCCTCCCTCCCCATCTCACTCCTCCCTTTCCTTTCTTCCCAAGAAAGAGGATGGCACAGTGAACAGGGACTTCAAGAAGACACGGACAAAGGAGCAAGTGACTGAGGCCTTCAGGGAGTTCACCAGAGGGAACCGCAGTGTTTTGGTGAGTGGGGGGCTGCTGGGGGAGGGATCCTGCAGAACCTGCCCGGGGGGGGCTGCAGCTTGAGGGACCTCTCTTAAAAAGGCATGGAAAATGCCATCCTGACATGGGGAGAGCATGAAGGAGATGCATTTGCTCAGGTCAGGGCCAAGGCTGCTGAGGATTCTCAAGGGTTGGCTCCAAAACCTGCTGCAGAGGCACAGCCAAGCCCTGCCCCCTCATCCCTGGGGCTGGCAGCAGCCCCTGAGCCCCTACTTACCCCAGTGCAGGCAGTGGGGACTCCCACCCTGGCAGATCAGGCTGCCCCTTGCTCAGTCTCGTGGGCAAGGCATCCTCAGCCAGGTGCCCTTCGGGTGGGCAAGGTGCTGGTGGCATTTCCTGAGGCTGTGTTGCCAGGAGAGCTAGAGGTGGAGCTGTAAACAATGTTCACTGACTCAGTCAAGCATCTGACAAAGCCATTTGAAGCTGTACTATGCCAAGCCTACCTTCTTCAAACCCCTTGGACAACAGGTACCCAGGGATTGGTTCTGCCTCTGCAAATGAAGGTGCCTGTTTATCCCTGAAGGTGCTCAGTTTATCCCTGAAGAGGAGATAAAATCATACCCTGGCTCTGGATGGGGCTCCTTGAGCAAACTATTGCAATAGAGGCCCCCACATCTCCCCATGCAGTGCAAGTCTGGCAGGTTGGGGGTGCTGCAGCGCCCAGATACCTGCTGTGTGTGTTCCTGAGCTTATTGTCTGTCTAAACCTGAAAATCAAATTACCACAGGGATCCCCTGAGGATGTTTAGTGCCTTGCAGCAGTAGAACCAGCTCTGCAGAATTGCTGATGTGGGGTTCCAGAAGCATCTCCCAGTTCTTGAGTGAGAGATGAGGTGAATTATAGTGCAGGAGAGAGAAAAAAAACCAGCCTGGCTGTGCATGCCCAACAGTGGCTGCTGAGTTAGCTGCTCATGCCTTGGATGCAAGGGGGGAAATCTGCAGAAAGCAGCAGTTCAGCAACAGCAGATGCTCTCACTAGATTCCTTGGAAGCTACAGGAGCTCCAGGAGAGCTGTAGAGACCAAAAGGATCCCAGAAAAGGAGGGAGCACCCCACCAGGGGCCAGGTCAGTGGGAGGGTGGCTGAGCAGAGGGTGGCTGAGGGACACCCCCAGCCTCTCTCCATGCAAACACAGCAGCACAGAGAGGATGCTGGGAGGAGGGGGGGGACTTTCCTGTCTGTGCAGTAGTTTTGTTGTAGTATTCCACTAACACCTTGGGGTTTGTTGGTTGGTTTTTCCTCCTTTTGTCATTTCAGAACAGTTACCTGAACCGGTTGAAGGGTATCAGGGCCACCCTGGAGACATCTCCATTCTTCAAGTGCCATGAGGTAATGCTCCTGTTTAGCTAGATCTGCCTGCAGTTCAAACAGTTTCATCTCAGCTTGCCCAAGGAGAGGAGAGAAATCCAAGTTACAGGCTCTGAATTTCTACAATTCTGAATTTATTCTTTCAGCTGTAATTTTTAAGTGGGAATACAGCTGATGAGTGACATTCATGCATCAAACATGGGCTCAAATCTACTGAAAACAAGTGTTTGTGCAGATGAGAGGAATCTGGGCTGCTTATGGATTTAGATGTTCAGGAAAAATCCTTAGTGTAAAACTACAGGGTTTTTCTGGAGAGAAATTCATGTCGGGTATCATTTGCCTGTCAGTTGCTCCATGTGATCAAACAAGGCTTCAACACAGCCTTAAATCCCAGATATCCCCTGCTGAGCTGGTTGGGACACCTCAGGGAGGGTGGAGAGACTTGGAGACCCTTGGAGGGACTTCCCTCCAGAAATGAGGATCCACAAAATCCCCATTTTCCAGAGTGAAAATTCAGTTCTGCTGGGCAAACAGAGGCAGCACTAGGTGGTTTTTTGGCCATTTCAACAGGAATTGGGATGCTCCAGAATTTTAATTCAATCATTTTAGTGATTTAGCATCAGCAGAGACTATTTGCATCAGTTTAACAAAACATGAGAGCTCGTGTCCTTGGCCAGAAGAGCCTCCCAGAACACTTGACTCCCAGGGAGCAGGATCAATAGCTCCAAGATCCCAGTGTCCCTCAGGCAGAGCCACGTGAGCTGCCTTGGCCCTGCTGAAGGAGGGTCCTGCTGGGAGCCAGAGGCAGATGGGGGGTCGTGCCTCCTGACAGCAGAGCCTGCAAGGGAAATGTCAAAACCAAGGGTTTCAGGTCAGTTCAGAAACAAAATGCTCCCTGAAACCAAGTTTGCATTCAACCCCACAGAAACAAAACAGCCTTTCACAGGAGGGGTTTGAAAAGGAGTTTTTCACTCCTTAAAAATGAAAAAAAAAAAAAGAAATAAAAATCAACCCAGCAGCTTTGACTTTCTGTCCCAGTTTGAGAAGGAGCAGAGCAGAGGATCTGCCAAGCTCTGTGTGTCCCTCCACAGGGCCCATGCTGGGCAGGGCTCCTCCTGGGAGCTTCAGGAGAATTCAGTGACCCAGGACAGGCAAGAATGTCAGCAAAAGGCTTCTCCTTCCAGTGCAAATGCACTGCCTGGGCCAAGGAAGGGCTGTAAGAGCTTAGAAGGAGAAGAGCTAAAGATAAGCAAAAACTAATACAAATCTGGGATGTTTTCCCAATGTACTGAAGGAGGAAGTCTCCTCAGAAATGTAAATTCCTCTTGCAAACATCACAGGCTTCCCTTTCAAAACCCTCTTCTCAAGGCAAGCCTCAAACTGACCCCTGCTGCTAGCACTGATGGAGTCCCCAGCAGGGCTGCTGCTCTGGAGGGCTGACACCAGCTGGATGTTCCTAGGGCTGCACTGCTCCAGCTAGGGAGCTCCTCAGCACACTGTGTCCTCCCTGCTGACAGCCTCTGCACTCTGGACACCAGAGTCCTTGTGACACCAGGATAAAGAAGTTCATAACCCACCAATTCATGCACATCAGACACACTGAGGAAGGCAATCTTCATGGGGCCAGCTCTGAAGTATGCCCACTGGTGGGTTTTTTTTGTAGTAAAAAACTACCCTTCTGTAGGATGTTCCCAAAGGCCAGGCAGGGTATGGCAGAGGCTTTCCAAGCAGCTGCAGCCAAGTGAACTGGTGGAAAAGGGAATTCTTCACGTGCACCTGTGTAGCTTGCATTCCCAGAGCTCTGTGAAAGCCAGGAGGGTGTTACAGGGGGATCCAAGTGCAGTTGGATGGTGTTTGAGGCAGCAGACAACACACTGCAGGTAATTTGTACTTAGTGATGTGTGCAGGGCTGGTGAGTGTGAAGAGCACCAGCCAGCCACAAAGAACTGGCCTTGGGAAAGAAAATACCCATCTGAAGGCTGAGACAACTCATCTCATCCCTTCCCTGGGAACCAGCTCCCAAATCTTTCATGCCCAGCTTCTCCTGATCCTCCCTTTCCACCAAGAGCTGGGATTTGCACAAGTAAATCAGCTTGAGCACCCAGTTTGCACGTGTGCTCACACACACAGAGCTTGCTTTGGCTCCTGCCAAACCTCAGCAGCATCCCTTGCCTGAGGGAAGGTGTCTGGAATCCCCAGAGCTGGGAAGGAGCAGTAGGAGCACCACTAACTGGCCTCTCACCCCCACAGGTCATTGGGAGCTCCCTCCTCTTCATTCACGACAAGAAGGAACAGGCCAAAGTCTGGATGATTGACTTTGGGAAAACCACCCCCCTGCCAGAGGGACAAGTTCTCCAGCACAACGTGCCCTGGGTGGAAGGGAACAGAGAGGATGGCTACCTCTGGGGGCTGGACAACCTCATTCAGATCCTGACAGAGTTATCCCAGAGTGAAGACTTGCATTAAAGCCACGTGTCCAACTCTGCCACTACCCCCAACCTGGCCCTGACTGACTTCTGAACTGCACTACAAGACACTTTCCAGCCCTCTCCCCTCCCATTTGGAAGCTATACTCTCCCTATTTAATGTGGTTTTGTTGTGGGGTGGTTTTCTTAGGTTGTTTTGAGGGGTTTTTTTTTGTCCTTCTCCATGTAAATAGAGAGCTGAGGTGCCAGAACAAAAGCTGAACTTGGTCCCTTGGCTTTGCAGGGTGACTGGGAGTGCTGGCCAGAGGAGTTGCTCAGGCTTTGCCTGTCGTGCTGTTGTTGCTTGTGCAGCCTGGTTTTGCAGAGGGATTGCTGGGGAAGGAGCCTCTCCCTGCCCTGGGATCAGCAGCTTCATCCTGCGGGCACCCTGGCAGCCAGGGGAGCATGGCAAGGCCTGGAGGTGGCAAAGGATCCCAGGGTGGGAGCCCTTCAGTGATCTTTGCCAGCACCTTTCAGCTCAGGGAACTGGGCTGAGTCTTTAAGAGATGCCAGGAGGGCAGATTTGGTTTGGGGGGTTTTTTGTGTCCAAGAGGTTGCTCAGTTGTTTTCAGGGGGCACTGGAGGGTGAGGGTTTCCCCTCTGCTGCAGGACCACGTGGTTGGGCACAGCAATTGTCCATGGCCTGGTGCTTCCCACCCACATCCCCCACGCTGGTGTGGTGGGTAACACTATGAGCTCCTGTTTAGAGACCCATCTGCCCTGCTAGGAGCTGCTTCCAGCCCTCTTAGCTGGCATCTCCAGCCCTCCAGAGGGAATAAAGACTTTGGACATGACCAGGGAAGAGAAAAATAACTTAGAAGGGACTACTGTGAGACCTAAGGCAGCCAAGCAGGGCTTTGTGGCCAGCAGCCGAGCACAAGTGTAGGGCTGGTGCTGCCAACACCCTCACCCTGCCTGGGGTGACCCTGGAGCATCCCAGAGTTTTGATCAGCAGCAGGAGGAGGATTAGAGCAGCAGGAGGAGGGTCAGAGCAGCTCTGGAGTTGGGATCATCCCTCTGTTTCCCCACAGAGCTGGGGGGGCTCTGCTGGCTTCCCACCCTGCCGGGGGCTCCCTCTCCTCTGGAAACACCCTGGAGAGGGTGGAGGCTGGTTTTGAACTTCCTGGAACTTTGGAACCAAGAAGCTCTCTCACAGCAGAGCTGGATTGCTAAAGGTCAGCTGGTGAGAGGCTGGGAGGAGGGGAGGCTGCTGGGCAGGCTGGGGACACCCACATGGTGATGACAGAGTGGGAAGCACGAGGAGCAGCAGCAAATCCCTCCCCTGCTCCATCCCCAAAGCCACCATCTCTGGGAGACCCTCTGCCATCCCCCAGTGTGTCCAGCATCCCTGCTGGGAGACCCTCTGCCATCCCCCAGTGTGTCCAGCATCTCTGCTGGGAGTCCCTCTGCCATCCCCCAGTGTGTCCAGCATCCCTGCTGGGGGGCAGCTGGCAGCAATAAGGAGGAGGAGCTGGCCATCAGGCCATCTACAGCCATCCCCCAGCCTCTTCCCCAAGGAAGGGAGTCTCCCAAGGATGGTTTTTCTCAGTTGCTGTCTCCCCAGCCAGGTGTCTGGCTCATCTGATGCCATTGGAAATGGTTGCACTGTTCCAGCTCCTTGCCAGGCTTTCTAGACCAGCCCGTGTGGAAGTGCCTTATAGACTTGCCTCTGTTCCATTAGTGTCATGGAAAAAAAACAAAAGGTTGGGGTATTTTTTTAAGTTATATTTATTTTCATCCCATTTTAATTGCAGAAAACACTAAAACTTCATGCATGGAATCCCTCTTTTGGATTTTTTTGTGTTTGTTTTTTTTTTTAATCTGTGTTATTAGTTTTTAAACCATCCCTTTTCCAGCTCTGGAGCAAGGGTGTGAACAGATATGCATAGATATGTACCACTTATTGCTGTATTTTAGCTTGGAGCTGCTCTTATGTATGTATATTATTTTTTAAGCCTGTTTATAAACCAGATTCCTTGCTTCGTGGCTTTGGAAGAAACAGATTGTTCCTCTCAGATGCCTTTCTGGAGGCTGGAATGGTTGCTGGGAGGAATTTTCCCTGCTCCCAACATCCCCCCCTCTCCTTGGTCAGTGGATAATACAGGAAAAAAAACCAAACTAAATCCAAACTGATCTGAACCAACGCACAGTGCCTGTAAAAAACTCCTGTAACTGCAAAATAAAGGCATATGGGAAGCAATTCCCTGCTCTGCTGTCCATGTCTGCCCCACACAGCTCGTGGCAGCCTGGGGACAACCCAGGTTGGTTGGTTGGGGGGACCCCTGGGTACCCAGCTCCACACCAGGAAGTTTTTTTGGCCTTTTTTTTTTTTTTCCTAGCACTACTTTGTGTCTCCCACTGAGTGGTTTCTGAGTGCCCTGCTGTGACAGTGGTTTTCTGCTCTGCAGAGGTGTCTGGGCACAGCCACTGGCTTTCCCTGCTCCCCTCCTTCCCACCCTCACCATGGGCAGTGCCAGAGGGAGCCCCAGAGGCCAAATTCAGGGATTAATAAACGAAATTATTAATAAATCAGTGTAGAGCAGAGAGGCCCAGCACAATGCCATAAAGAAAAGTTCAGGTGTTGCAGTGCCACAGCACAGCAGTGCCTCTGCAGGAGGGTATCTGGAGCTGGAGGGGTTTGTCTGGGGTGCCCTCCCCGGTGCCAGGGCATCACTGCTTTGGGGCTTGCCCCCCATCCCTTGGCAGTTCTGGGGCTTGTTTGCCCTGAGCACGGAGGGGATGGTTGGAATAAGCCCCTGGAGCAGGGAGGGTGAATGAAGAGCTTCGTGCTCCTGCATCCCATTTTGGGCTGTAGGCTCCTGCTTCTGGGAGTGAAGACAGGGCAAAGTGTCACCTGTCCCGGGCTGGGACCCTCTGCCAGCACCAGACCCTGGCCCCCCGAGTACCCTGAGGATCAGCTTTCCATTTGCATCCCCTGCTCTCCTTTGGGTCTGAGCTTTGTTCTCTTCCATGGCCTTAAAAAGCACAAATCTGTTCTTGAGAAGTGTAAAAAAAAAGAAAAAAATAGGATTTCTACAAACCCTACAAGTGGGGACCCAAATCTATCAGCTGGCTTTGTGGTTTCCCCACGTAGTGTGAAGTCCATGGAAGAGGTGAGACTGCTCCTGCGAGCAGCAGATGTAGTCCCCAGGGATGAGGGTAAAACTGAACTTCCACCCTGGAGCAGCCAGAGAGCAGAGGAGAGCTGCGCTGCTGCCGCTTGCAGGAGAAACCCGCTGGAGGAGGCTCCCCAGTAAATCCCAGGATCACCCAGAGCAGGTCACACAGGAATAAATCCAGGTCTGGAATGTCTCCAGAGCAGGAGACTCCACAACCTCTCTGGGCAGCCCCTGCCAGGCTCTGGCACCCTCACAGTGAATCAGTTTTTTCTGCTCCTTGCCCCTCGCACTGCCCAGCATTGGCATGCCCCTGAATGAGCACAATTTAACCCTGGAATCTGGCATTTTTCTGCCTGGCATTAAACCAAGACCCACCCCTTAAAAACCTGCAACCTTCTTCCATGCTGCTGCAGCAAGATGCTCATCTGCACTTGCTCCATGCCAGCCCGTATCTGCTGTGGATAACCTGCCCTGGCAGGTCTGGGAATGGGGAGAGCAGATCCTGGGGGCCAGTGTGGGCAAGGCAGGGGGTATGTGGCAGCCAGGGCCAGCAGAAACAGCCTTTGTCTCAAATGAGACCTCCAGGAAATCAGTTTGCCTTGGAGTCAGCTTTGAAATCCTCTTTCTCCTGAGCTGGAGCTGCTTGGCAGGGCTGGGGGTGCTGAAGGTGCACCAGCACCCAGCAGCTTCACACCTGCACCCAGACACAGCTCTGGGTGCCAGGCAGGTCAGAGCCCCACGTGGGCATGAAGAAGGAGCATCATCATACCTGGCACGAGTGTGAGCAAACCACTGCCACCCTGAGCCCCACAGGGCTCAGATTTTGGGCTGGTTGGAAGGATTCTTCTTTTAAAGTGTTTTTTTTTTATGAGCTTTGAGTGATGTAGGCACTTTGGAGGGGTAGCCAGCAAAGCCAGGCTGGCTGTATCCCTCCTGGGACATAAATACCCAGTAGTCTAAAATGTTAATATTGTGAATAAGATCTGGGGGTGAAAAAGAGCCAGCCTGTGTTGGGTTTTGATGTGTGTTTGCACACACAGGAAGGAAAATTGAGCTGTTTTTCTACATGGTACAATACCTAGGCAGTGTATTTCCATGCCTCTGCAGGAGGAGCTGCCTGGGGGCAGCCCCTGGCACCCCAGCAGGGTGAGCTGCAAACCAGGGCTGACCTCAACCCTCCTGTCCCAGGTGCTTTTGCTTCAGGGGTATAACAGCCTGGAACCCCCCAGCTGGGCTCAAGCAAAGCACACACATGGTCACAAAGACTGCTTGGGATGCTGCCTCAAGTCTCAGCCACTCCTAAAAAGCCCTGGGGGGGGGGGGGTTAGTTTAATAGGTTGCAGCTCTGGGTGGTTCCCAGCAAGTGCTGCTGCAGGGCTGTGTGTGTGGCAGCCTCAGGAAGGTGAGTTTGGGCTGGAGAGCAGGGTTGGCTTCTTGGGGTGGTGTCAACTGCAAGGGGAGGGTGATTTATTTTTTCTTTTCCTGTTGTGTGGTGGTCACTGGACAGTTTCCTTGGCCCCACTGCTGCTGTGGTGCACTGGGTGTGTTGTGGTTGTGCTGTGAGGGCAGCTGGGTGCTGGCTTGTGCCCGGTGTGGGGCTCGGGGCAGGGTGGCTGTGACTCTGGCTGGGTGCTGGGGACCACAAGTGTCTCTATTCTGGTTTGTGGCTGCTGGAGAAGGGCAGAGCAGGGGTGTGTTGGGCATTTCACAGCTCTTCAGGGGCTGGAGGTTTGCTTGCTGCTGTCTCCTGGCAAGTGCCAGGGTGTTAGAGGGTCACCCTGTTCCCTGGGTGATGCTCTGTCTTCCAGCCTGTGCCCAGAGCTGGCATTTTGGTGTCTGCTCCAGCAGAGCTGCAGGCAGTGCTCATCACCTGGTGCTTCTCTGGCTCTGAAACTGTTTTATTAGCAGCAGGGCTGTAAAGGAGTCTCTTCAGGGCAGTTATTCCTGATCTCTCCAGTGGATTGGCCCCAGGAGGGTGTATCTGCAGGGGTGTATTAATAGCATCACAGTCTCATGGATCAGTTTTCATCCCAAAGCAGCTCACAGGCTGAGGGGCAGAGCCTAAATAGATGTGGCAAGTGGAACAGAGCCTTCTGCCTCACCTCCCAGACCCTCAGAGCTGTGGTTCATGAGAGGACCCATCTTGCTGGGCTTGCACAGAGCCTGAGTTGGGTCCCCTGAGGCTGCACCCACCACCCAGTTCACCCTGGGGCTGCTCTGCCACTGAGGCTGCTCCCTGGTGGACTCCCTACCTCAGATGCTGCAGCTGAGGGCCTTGCTGAGCTGCAAACAGCAGCCTGAGCCCTTCCCATTCCCTGCTGTCCTTGCAGCCAGGCTGGATGGAGCTGGCTGTGGGGTGTCCCTGCCTGAGGATGTGTCAGGCAGCCCTACACCTGCTGTCTGGGCAGCAGATACCAATGAGCCCTGTGCCATGGTGCCACCTTCCCAGCAGGGAGTGGGGAGACCCCAGGCTCTCCAGTGGGGAGGAAAGCACCCTGGGCAGCAGCTGGCAGTGAGCTGTGGGCTGCAGGGAGTGTGGGACTGTACAGTCCCACTCCAGCACAGAGAAATGTGCTCAGGGTTCCTTCTCTGCATCTCCCTTTCACCCATGGCAGGGTTGCAGCCCTCTGAGGGGTTGGGCTTTTGATGGACAATCCCAGTAGGGCTGCAGGCACCCCAGGGGTGGCTGGGCTCTCTTCTCTGAGCCCATCTGGGCTAGAAATGGGGTGATGGCTGCAGCCCTTGCTTTGCTGAGGGGCTGGGTTGGAGAGAATCAGGTCTCTTGCACAGCAAACAGGTGGTGTTGGATAAAAGCTGTGTAAATCCATGTTGACAAGGAGTCTCCTGCAGATTGAGGCATCCAAGCAGGGTCAGGTAAACCTTGGCAGCCTGGAATGACCAATGTTTGGAGTCAAAGCTACTAGAGTGTGAGCATTCCCATGAATGAGCAATTGCTTGGAGACTTTGAACCCCTGTTTGTCTTAAAAATGACCAAGGGAAGGCCTGGCAAGTCCAGCTGGGATATATTTAAGTCCAGAGAATATATTTAACTTGGAAAAAGTAAAATCCACAGTATCAAAACACAGCAAGACACAATGCAACACTCAGTGATAGAAATAGGAGTACAAATGGGCACCTGTAACCCCTCAGCTGGGGCTCCAGCACAGATGAAAGGCAGGTCACCAACAGGGTGCAAACAGCACAGAGGGCACTGCCTGACCCCCCCTCCTAGGGAGAAACACCCAAGCATGGCCAAAACCATGGTAATTAGCAGGTAGAACGGGTAATTAGTGAGAAAACAAGAGGGGATGGATTCCAGCTGCTCCAGGGGAGGGTTAGGCTGGGCATTAGGGAACAATCTTTCACTGGGAGGGTTGTCAGAGCCTGGCACAGGCTGCCCAGGGAGGGGGTTGAGTCCCCAGCCCTGGGGGTGTTTCAGGGTGGTTTGGATGTGTGTTTGAGGGCCATGGGTTAGGGGTGAACTGTGCAGGGCAGGTTAATGGTTGGACTGGATGAGCCCAAGGGGCTTTTCCACCCTGAATGGTTCTAAAGCAAGGAAAACAGGGGCTTGAGTCAGTGATGGGCAACTAACCCCCCTCCTGGTCTGTGGAGCAGTGCCTGTGGGTGCTGGGGGGGGAAAATGGGGGTGTGGAAAATGGGTGTGAAGAGAATTCAGCTAGAAAATGCAGAGGGGTGTTAAAATGCCACGAGAATGTGGGAGAAGCCATTGCTTTTTGCTAGGAGGATTATTGGATCTAGCCAAGCTCACAGCTCTTCTTGTGGAGGGGCTTTACATGTCAGTGAACCCTCAGTGGTGTCCTGAAGATGCAGTTTGGCTTGACTACAATAAAATACACTCTGGCTGGAGTGTGTTTGGTGGGTGAACTGCAGGCTCACCCCAAAATGAGTAGGAGGAGTGGAATAAAACAGCCCCCTGGAGAACACTGAGCCCATGACCTCTCAGTTTAATGCCCCTGGACCCCCATGTGACAGCCAGACTACACCAAGGGGCAATTCCCAGCACAACTGGAAGGATTTTAATAACATGAGTGACAGTTGGTGCACGTGGGGAGGAACACAGGGCTTTTTTTTATTGAATGAAATAGTACCAAGGAGCTATTTAATTCAAGCCCTTTTTTGTTTGGAGAAACCTGGTTTTCCCAGTCAGGCAAGAGCAACAGAGAATCCTGTGTTGCTGGCAGAGGGTGTGGTAAAGCAATTGCATTTATTCTTCATCACCTCCAGCTCTTTAGCTGTAAAAGTGGCATCTAAAATCTATATTTCTAAAGCAGCTGATGGTATCAGGATAGCTGGTGCCATGCACCTTCAACCAGAGTAAGCAGCTTCCAGCAGCACCAGTGAGGAGGCAGGGCTGGGATTCCAGCAGCAAATCCAGGGCAAGTTATCCAGCACTGGTGTTGAGGGGTGTCCCAGAGTGGGTGGCCTCCTTCTGCAGAGCTCTGGAAAGAGGTGTAAAAGTGGGGGGTGATTAATTTGGTCCTAAAGAGAAAGATGAGGTTTGTAGCTGTGTCTTTGCTGCCTGGCTCTCCTCACCAGTGTGGGCACCATGCACATAACTCCAGCTTGCTGCCAGCTTCCCCACCATGGGCTCCCCAGGAGCCCTTTGAGGGGATAAGTTCTGCCTGGTCTGTCCCTGGCACAAAGCTCTGGTCTCTTTTGAAAGGGAAAACCAAGCAGTGGTGGGGAAAATGTATGATATTGAGCAGACCACCCCTTCTGAGCACTAGAACTTGAAATCCACCTCCAAATTCCCCAGCCTCTGAGCTCACTGCAGTTCACACCAGGGCTGGGGGGAGCTGGATGTGATCAGGAGTATTGAGAGGAAAAAAAAAAAGCAGTTTTTAGCATTATTTTCACTGCAGTGAGGCAGCTCTGGGGTAAAAGCAATTTGGTGCTTGCTCCCTGGCAGTGTGGCCAATCCATGAAGTTGCTACTACCCTAAAGCAGAGTGGGAATCTGTATGGAAGTGGGTAAAATAAACAAAGAAAACCCCCCCCCAAAAGGCAGAAAAGAGGCCTTTTGTCCTGAGTGTCCACTCAGAGCTTCAAAGTGATGTGTTGGCTGATTTCTTGGCTTTATCACTTGGGTTTGGCCTTTCTAGAGTAAAACTCTAAGGTAAGCTTTATATCCCACACTGCTCCTGTGCAGTGGTGCTGGTGGCATCACACAGATGCCAGAATTTTCATACAAGCCCCTCCTCACTAAAGCACAGGGACAGACAGCACCAAAGGGGGTCCAGAAGGCCAGCAAACCCCTGGATATGCTTCCAAGGAGATATTCCTGTCATTTTTTGCTCCCAGGAGACTTTGTGTGCAGATGCTCAGTCTCTAGGATGGGCCAAGCCTGACACCTGATGCCCCAGGGCAGTTTATTGTCAGGTTGTTTAACCCTCACTAGATGGAGGTTTCCTGCACTGCCTGTCTCCCAGATTGCTCCTGGTTAGAATCCTATTTAATCCTTATTTTCCCAGGTGGGAAGTGAAGGAGAAGAGAGTTTCTCTGTCTTGCAGTAGATGCTGAAGCTCAAGTCTAACATCCCTGAAGTCCCTGCAGGACAGAGCTGCAGATGCAGCCACCTCTCAACTGGTCCTTTTGGTAGCAATGGTCAAAGAGTTAAATTGTTGATCATGGGCAGAAATCCTCCTGCTGATGGCTGTGGCTCCAGTAACCTTGGAGAGCTCACACTTTGGCTTTAACTCAGTTGTCAGGTTTCATCTTTCCCTCACTGAGCTACAAGTTGATTTGATTTTTTTTTTTTTTTTTTCCCCAAATACTGCTGATTTATCCAAATTCCAAGCCTCTCCTTGGCCTCTCCTTGTGCCTTGCTGTGCTGCAGCATCGTGGCAGGGTGACTGTGCTGCTCTTGAGCACTTCCAGCCCTGGGTTAACAAGAAGCACCAACTTGTGCTTATCTGCCAAAGAAATCTATTTACTGCTGCCTGTGGTGCATGCCTTGTCTCTAAAATTTAATTTTTTTTTTTCATCTGCCTTCTAAAATGACAAATGAGCAGCTCTCTTTTCTACACCACATCATGGAACTTTGCTTTCTGTGGAGCAGTCTAAGAAGCTGAGCTCAGCACCTCCATTTGGATACAGGGTAGTTGCTAAATACCAGTTTCTGGCTGGTCAGCACAGCAGTACAAGCCACCACTTATGGTGTGAGGCAGGAGAAATGCAGCCTGAGCTATTGCTGTGGCTCTGGCATGAGTTTGTGTTGGAGTCTGGGAATTTAACCTATTGCAGGCTGCTGTTCCTCAACAGGGATAGTGATATCAGTCTGCCATCTACAGAGGCTTGCTGATAATATTTGCCCAGGTTGCTGTTAATATTCACTTTAAACTTAATCTGAGGTGTCTTCCACAAATGCATTTTGTGGTGTTTTCCTCTCCTCTTGCTAACCATGTTCCAAAGAGTGGGTTTAAACATGTTACTTATAAACTACAGGCACTGTAGGGTATCTGCTGTGGTGGGACTGCAGGGATTTAGCTGAGTGTGATGGTTCTGGCAAAGCCACACACAAACACCAGGTAGCACCTGCACATGCACAGCCTAAACATGGGCAAAATGTGCTGCTCTAGCTGAAGTCTGGCTTGGTAAAATACACAATGAGTTGTTGGTGTGACAACTTGGTGTCCTTATTCTATGGGCTGCCTTTGCTTTGCTGATTCAGGCTGCTGAGATCAGGGGAAGGGCTCAAGCCAGCAGTGTCCTGGCTCCCAGGGAAGGCTGGTGCTCCCAAGGCTCCTGGCTCTCTGCCCCTTTCTCCTGTTTGGGCAGCTCAAAGCTTTTTATAGCACAGTTGTCAGGTGGAAAAAAAAAAAAGAAGGCATTATTTCTGATGCCTGCACTGAATGTGTATGGTCTGGATGTGTTCTGTCCCACCATAAATGAGTTGCCACTGGGGATTATGCTTTATTGTTAGCCCTGGAGAGGGATTGCTGCTTGCTTTCCACGGGCTGTGGGCTCAGCAAACTGTGGGCATGCGGCAGGTAGGAAGCTTTTCATGAGGAAAGGTTCTGCATTAAAGCCAGCAGGTCTCCTGCCATCAGGAGAGCACCTGGGGAGGCTAAGCCAGGTTTTCTCCTGCTGTGAACACTTGAAGGAGCTTCATATCCCACCAGCTCCTTGGGGAGATCACTGACAGGCACCCTGCCCAGTGCACCCTCGGTGGGTGGCTGTCCTGCTTGGTGCATCCCTTGGTGCAGAGGGTTAAACACACAGCCTGTGGAGAACAGATGGATGCTCTACACTTTCTGCCAGCACATGATCAGGGAAGGAGTCAGGAGTGCCCTGGGGCACTTGATGCTGTCTGACACCTTGTGTTAAGATCCTCTTGCTCGGAGGACCCTCCCCAGGTGAGAGCAGCAGCAGGATTTTGCTCTCTTTGGTCAGGGCTCCTCCCAACACCTTTCTGGAGTGGAAGAGCAGCCGGCTGCTGCCACCAGATCCCCTCCTGGCCGAGCTCTTCTCACCCTGCTGAGGAGATTCCTACCCCACTTCCAACCATGACATACCAAGTGCCTGGTTAACACCAGGTCCCAATCCTCAAGCTCTGGCCACTTACCCCGGGGCAGTGGAGCGTGGATGCTGCTTCAGCCAGGAGCACACGCCATGCTGTAAGGGAGATCCATTTCCACAGCACGGAGACACTGCCAGCAAGTCCCTTTCAGGGGGAGAGGAGGAAAAGTCTTTTCTGGAGGGGGTTCCCCCAGCCGTGTTTAACTCTAGAAGCTTTTGGCAGCAGCCACCACCCTAGAGGCATGGATGCTGTGGAGCACAGGTAGATAAAGTCTCTCCAGTCTCCTAGTCTTGCTAGATAAAGTCTCCCCAGGGGCCAAGCAGGAGATCTGGTCTTCAGGTGGAGTCAGCAGATGGAGGCAGGGGGTGACCACGACTAGTTGAGCAGTACAACAGGATTTACAACAAGCAGGTTTCTCAAACCATCTGCAAGGACAGAGCTTCATTGAACACCATATGTACACAGAGAGCAGAGGAGGCTGGGCTGAGCTCTCCTCTGCTGCAAAGGAGTCAAGAATGGACTTTTGAGGTGTGTGTGGGAGGGATGGGAAGGTACCACTGGTTTGCTTTTACATACTGTACATAAATCTATGAACAGCTCCTTGGCGTTTGACATTCGCAGCCCGATTCTGAGGCGAGCGTCAAAAAAAGGCGGGAAAACGTCCTCAGCTCTTTCCCCTTGGGAGGAGAGAGCAAGAGGCACCTCCCGCTCCCCCAGCTCAGCTGCCTGCCCGGGTGCCACCTTCTCCAGGGTTGTGTCCTTCTCTTGGCACCCTCCTCATCCTCCTCATCCTCCTCCTCGGCCGCCCACCGCGTGCTGGCCGAGCCCAGGTCTAACCCACGCCGTGCTGGCCCCATCTGCGCTGCTCGAGGGGGGTCAGTGCAGTTCTCCCTCAGCTGCTCTGCACCTCCTCTCCGCTGGGACGGGCAGGTGAACCAGGTTCAAACAGAAGGAAACAAAAAAACAAAAAAAAACCAAAAAAAAAAAACCAAAAAAAAAAAAAAAAAAAAAAAAAAGAAGAAAGACAAAGGGTAATGAAAAGGTCCGTGGCCCACAGCTGCCAAAGGAAATCTCTCTCGCCGCATTTCTCTGCCCATTGTCCCAGCCACTACAGCTGCTGTGGGATCCCCTGTTCCTTGTAGCCTGTGAGGAGGGAGGGGAAGGAAACATGATTAGTGAGGATTCCTGGCTAGGACCTTTGGTGAGGCTCGAGTGAACCACGAGCATGGCTTAGCAGGAGTGGGAAACCAGCTGGGAAAATCCAGCTGCCAAATCCCCCCCCTTGCAGTCAGGCTGCCCCGGAGCAGAGCCACCCTGCTTTGCTTTAGCCAACAGTTGTGACCATCTGCTTGGGCATGGGTGGGGATGTGGCTGCTGGTGGCCATTCTGCTGTGATGTCTGCACTGGTGTGTGCAGAGGTATTTCTGCTTGGGTAGGTTATAAAGGCACAGGAGGTACCAGCAGTCATCAATTGCAGCACAGCCAAATCACCTAAAACCTTTCAGAAATGTCTTGTCTGCCTAAATTGTTGTGTATTGGAGAGTGGGTTTTCTGCAGTGTAGAAGTGTGTATTCCCTTAGATACTGCCCCAGAGACACCACTGCTCCCAGTCACTGACCTGGCAATTTGCTGGTCGTGCACCTGACCAGCTCACATCTCTGCTTAAGATCTGTGTCTGAACCTCATCCTTCCAGAGGACTGCCAGGTAGGAGGAGGCTGCTTTCCTCTAACCACCTTTTAGCCACGCTGGCTTTTGCTAACAGAGCTCTCCAGCAGCAACCAATTTGTGCTGTGGCTTTCACAGCAAACACCTCTCAGAGGAGAAGACAACTTTAATGAGAGGCTGAGATGTGAAGAGTTCAAACACAGACCAGGGGATGCCTCAGTGGGCCCTTTCCCTAATGATATCCTCACTGCCTTCTTACACACTTGCTTTGCTCCAGCCCAGTAGAATTACAGGTGCTTTTGTTTGGGACACAGCAGCTGCTCAGTGGGACTGGAGAAAATGAAGCTTTTTGACAGCAAAACCCATTGCAGAGGGAAGCAGCAGGATCCCTCCTTCTCCAGCCCTTCTCCTCTTCCTCGGGCCATGAGGTTCATGCACCTCCCCAACCAAGGCAGCAATGACCCTGGAGGGCTCTGTGGTGGCTCATGTTTGGCCCCACAGTGGTGCAGCCACATGGATGCTGCAAGGGAATCTTGTCCTGTTCCTCATCACAGCTCCCTGGGGGAGTGGGACCCCAGTTTATCTGCTATCCTATATGTAGAGATTGAGGGGAGGCTTCAAATCCTACCAGGGAGGGTTCATTCCCCCAGTGGGGCCAGGGAAGGGAAAGGCAGTAAAAAAGCACCCACAGATCTTGTGTTGATACAGGAAAATGAGAAAAACACTGAGTGGTTTGGGTTTTTTTAACTCTTTCCTAGGTGGTTGCAATGACAGCACCAGAAGGTTTACATGCTTTGTATTTAAGAGAAGCTGGGATTGTCATTATGATGGTGTCACTGCAAAAGTTCTTTTTTAAAGCATCAGCTAAGCTGTCCTTCCCTGCACTGCCTTGCAGTAGTGAAGATCTTTCAACCAGAAGCCTTCTAAAAATCTGGAGGTTTTTTTCTCTTTAAATAACGTAAGTAGCCTGTCATTTTTACATTTTGAATTTCAAATGAGCATGAAATTTCACATCTCAGAAGGATGCTTAACTCTTCAACACTTTTCCACTGATGCTTTTAAATATTTCTTTCCAACCCTTCTGTCAGGACTGTGCAAGTCCCTTACAAAAGCTGAGCACAAAATACCAGCAGGTGCCACAGTCTTGAAGGGACTTTTTGCTGAAGTAAAAAAATGGCCCCAGCAAATGAACTTTGCTGTATTTTGAAAAATCCAGGCATTCACCCAGCCTTGGCAGTCTGTCTTTGCTGCTGCTAAAGGAGCAAAAGAAATAGAGGAGGAGATTAACACCACTCATCAGCACATATTACCCTGCACTGCAATGCTGTCCATCATGTGCAGCTGAACAGCAACTCTTGCCTCTTTCAAACTGCTTTTTCTAGGGGAAAAAAATGATGATTTCTTATGCATTTATATTCCAAATGTGAGTCTGCTCAGGAGGTAAGGTGAGCTGGCTGGAAACTTGTAATAAGGGCTCGTCCACAGCATCCCTTTTATTTGTTTAGGGAGGACAGAAAAAGAAAAACCAAACAAGGAACCACACAGACCAGAGAGCAGGGGCACACCATAAATACTTAGCTAGGTTATACCCATAATAACTTGCTTTTACAGCCATGTCTTTCATTATGAGGGAAGAGAAACCCTTTCAGTCCTGCTAGGAGTTTTGAAGCTGGCTGGAATCCAGTTACAGTGTCCAAGCCTCCATCTCTCTTCGTGTGACCAAAGTGAGCCCAAAGATGACCTGTCTTATGCTACATTTCTTTGTCAAAATACTTCAGGCTTACTGCATAGTTTAGATATTAAAATAGCTACTGCATTTCTTGCATAGGAGTAGCTGTGTGAAGCAGCTTTGTTAGTGCACCCACAAGACATTGAAAAAACAGCTCTAAAATCAAGATAACTTGGTCTGAGTGCACTCAAAATCACTGATTTAATCAAGTTTGCTTGCAATTGCACTTCTGTAAACCACTGTAAATCAGATTGAGGGGAAAAAATGAAGTAGCCAGTGCAGGGGCTGTCCTGGGACTGGGTTCAGGAAGAGGATGATCTGATGCTCTTAAGCCTGGCATGGGTCTGTGCCCCTGGGGCAGCCCAAGAGGCATGCTGGGTGGAGAACACATCCCTGGGGCTGTGTGGCCACAGGAAAGACAGAGAGACAGGCAGACACACACACACATACAGGCACACAGCTGGACTGGGGCTGGCAGTGGGCAGCACCCACCCAAGTGAATCCCAAATGCCTTGCCCCAGCCAAGCACTCACTGCTCCTCTCTGTGAGGAGCTGCCACGAGGTGTGAGGATGAGGAGGAAGAAGAACAGAAACGAACTTACCTTGTGAAACTTTGATGGTGAACAAAAGGAGGCAAAGGAACATGGAAGAAAGAGAGAGGGAGAAATGTGAGTGTAGACAATATATCCAGAACACATGGAGAACCAGAAAAAGAACAAATAAATTGAGTCTGCAGAGTAAACAAAGAACAGCTGCTCTCCCACCAGACGTTCACAACAGGGCTAAACATTCTTTTAAATACTTGTACTTGAGGTAGATCTTGTTGAAAGAGGAGGGGGGAATCCTCATCTGCTTTCCAGCTCCCTGGCCCCAAGCCAGACAGGCTGCCTGGACTAACATCTCCAAGTGATGCTCCCACACTTTCCTCCAGGAAAACCACTGCAGGAGGGTGGCAAAGAGGATGTCACAGCATTCCAGGTGGCACGTGGCATGCTGCTGGTGGCCTGAGAAAGCTGCCACTGGTGGCTTTTTGGCAGTTTGGTGCTGTGCCCACAGATAACTCTCCACTGGGGTGTACCTCAGCTGCCTGGGTGCTGCAAGCCCTGGTGGCATTCACCATTTCTACAGTAGAACTGCAGTATTTGATAAGAAAGTGCCAAAAAGTGGTATTTTAACCACTTTTCTCAGGTGTAGTTTGGGGCACAACCCTATTTATATTTAAAAACAAGCCATAATAGGTAAGTGGGTGGTAATTTATCCAAACCATAATAGGTAAGTGGATAATTTATCCAAACCATAATAAGTGAGTAATTTATCCTCAGAGTTTCCTTCATCTCAAGAAGGGTTACCAGCTGTTTCAGGGTGTTGTTCTTTTTTCTCAAGTGCTTTCTTTTCCCTTTCCTTCCCAGGGCAGCTGTGTTACCTGCCCTAGGAGGAGGGTCCTGCAGAGAAGAAAGGCTTGGTGATGCTTTCCAAAGTCCCCTGGAGCCTGAGCAGACAGTAACCCTGCAATCATCTGCTGCTGCTGCTGCTGGCAAGGGCTGAGCACTGTAATTAGCAAAGGAGTGACAAGTGGACAGCATGATTACAGGTAATTTCTTACTGCTGGCTGGCAATCAATCCCTGAGAGTCAGCTGCCCACTGCAGAAGCAGAGGCTGTGACAGGAGCCCCTGTCCTTTGCAACCACATTGCTATGGCACCTTTGCTCATTCGTAGGCACAGCAGTTAATTCAGGGGTCAGAAGGTGAGCAAGTGCTTCCTTCAGCAATCAGCCTTGACTTCTTGGCTGTGTAAGAGGTGAAACCAGCCTGGACAAACAGTCCCTGCCTTCCCTCTCTGTGCCCTCTCAGTGTGACATTCTTCTATTGATTTCTGTGGTATTCCTGTCAAGAAATGGCACAACACCTTTTCTAATGAGCTCTGAGCAGCTCAGGAGTTCCTGGAAAGGCCGTTCCTCTGCATTTGTACTGAACAACCCAGCTAATAAAGATGTTTGTTGTGTGGGCTGGGGACAAGGTGTGCTTTTAGCAAAGGGAAACTTGCCCAGAAAGCCTTAGGAGGCTCATTTTCCAGTTGTCCTTGGCCAGCTAATCAGGTCTGTTTTGTCTCAGCTCCATGCTTTGTCCCTGCAGGCATGATGAGGGGCTGGAGGAGAGCACTGCCCAGCCACCACCAAGGGCAGCTTGCTATTTGCAATGGCCAGGGAAGACTGCAGGTTCTTTTTATTGCCAAAGAGCTTCCTTTTCACCTCCCTTTGCCTTCAGACAGCAGGGAAAAGGGAGGACAGTTCCCACAGCCATATGGAGATACCTGAGGGGTTTAATGGGGCTGGGCTGGCCATACACTGGAATTAGCAGAGAAAATGCCCCGTGCCATTGTGCTGCCAAAAGGAATGAAGAGGGACAACAAAAGTGCATCCAGTTATTCTTCCCCATCATTCTCTCCTTCCAGGAGATGAGGCCTGGACAGGAGTCAGTCACTCTCTTCCCATGTCCCACCTTGCTCCTGACAGACCCACTCTTGGGGTGTTCCAGTGCCTGAGACAGCAGGTCCTGCCATGCCACCTCTTCAGCATTCTGACCTTCCTGAAGGGAAAACATCTCCTGATTCCCACACAGACCTTCCCAGCTGCTGTTAATTCTGTCTCAGGCTATGCTGCTCTCCTCTCATGTTTACTAGCCCACTGAACCTCTTCATCACTTGCTGTCTCATGGTCCTGGACTCTCTCCAGCTTGTCCATATGAAATGCATCCTCCAAAGCTGGCCACAGGCTTTGCTGCAGCTTTACGTGCTCTGAGCAAGGTGAGAGGAGCAGTTCATGTCCTACAGGCTCTGCTTCTACCTGCCTGGGCAGTGTTTGTTCCCTCCACAGCAATGTTCTCCTGGTGCAGCCTGTGACTCACTGCAGCCACCACATCCTTCCCTGAAAAACAAGTTGTTCCCTAGCATCTATTTATGCAGTTGATTAATCCTTCCTTGGTGTCTGGGGCTTGTCTCTGCTGAGTATCATTTTCATTTTTTTACAGACCATTTCTTTGATTTGCTTCAGTCCAGGCTGTGCCTGCCATCCTTGCAGCTGATGGTGGTGTGGGGTAAGTCCCTTCTCCACTCCATCATCAAGCCATGAATGAAAACACCAAACAGATTCAGGAGGGACTTTCCAACACACCTCTCCTTCCATCTTTCCAGCTCTGAAATATGGATTGACACAACAATTCTCAAGTGCATTTTCCATCGTGCCATGGCTTGCTGGTAGGAAACCTGTGTGAGATGGTGCCAGTGTCTGAAAGTCAGGAGGGATGGCTGAACATTGCCACCAGCACTCACAAAATCAATCCCTCTGCCACAGAAGGGAATGAAACAAATCTGACACAGCTTGCTCTGGAGAAACCCAGGTTGATTTTGTTCCTTTTAATTTGCTAAATGCATGCAAGTCACTTGTTTTCTTCTTCCAGGAATTGTATATCTGGATTGGCCTATAATTCTGCTCTTCCCCTCATTAAAGACAATATGAAAGCTCTGCCCTAAGAGCATGGTTCCTCTTCTAATGGCTGAGAATTAATACTAGAAGATGAAAAACTGCATTAAGTCCCCCTAATTTCCACCCAGCTTCCTTGGACACATGGAATCAGCTATTCCAAGGCAAGGAAGACTAGAGGTGGGCAGTAGTATTCTGATTATTTTAACTCTTTCCCACCTGCACACAGATTTAAGTTGCAACAGTGAACAATTTCTGCTCAGTGCATCAAATTGTTTGCAAACAAACAAAACCCCACCAAAGCCAACTGTTCCTTGGCAGTGTTTTTAAATGAAATGTATTATTTAAAACATTGTTTCCTTTTAAAATTATTGCTTTGGGGGTTTTTTTTGAACATGAAAACAAAACATGAAAAAAACCAAACCAATTTGGGTCTGACAGGGCTGTTTGATCCAGCTGGGAGCACTTGATGACTTCTGTTCTTTGTTTTGATTGAAGAATGAGGTTTTTTTCCTTCATTCACCAACAACCCAGAGCTGCTTTATTTAGCCATTATTTGCTCTGCATGGGAAGTAAACTTAAATCCCAGCTATTTAATGAGACAGCAAGAAACTGCCAAAGGGCTGCAAGTTGTCAGAGGAGAGAGAGCTGGTTAACATAAAGCACATTAACTTCTCCTACCCTTGTCTGCTGCCCCAGGAGGAGTGGGATTGAAATACTGCTGTGGTCAGGGACCTCTTGGCTTGAGCATCCTCACCACAATCAGCTCAACCACCCTCTGCCTCACAAACTGGAGGTGTCCAGCCAGGGAAATAGCTTCAGGGTGTTGTATTCCCCAGCAGCCAAACTGGAATACCAGTAAGAGCCTCCTGAGCCCCAGTCCTTCCAGATGGAGGACATACATGGACAGGACTATGGAGAAAAGCAAGTCAGGGTTTCAATTGCAGCTCTTTATCTGGGCAGACACCTTCCTGCCTCTCAGGAAGGTGCAGAACTGGGTCCTGCCAGACAGAAATCCCCACGTGGGGGCTGCCCAGCAAAGGAACAGCAGAAGAGCACGTGGTTATGAACATGTAATTATGTGATTACACACAAATTGGGCAGGTCCTTCAAGACATGTCTCAGATGTACAGCAACCACAGTGTGTCCTCAGGAGTAACACAGGCTCCCCCTGCTCTGCAGCTGCATCTGCAAGGAAAGCTGGCAAGTGGTTTGCAGGGAAAAGCCAAGGGCAGGGATGCCTTTGTCCTGAGGAAAAAGCTTTTTGCCTCACTTATGTTCAGGTTTTTAATACCCATTACTTGCTCTGTGTGGGGATGGCCCTTCACTCAGCCTGTTAATTGAAGCTGGCTCAGAAACTGGCAGGTGGTTTGGGGAGAGGGTTTAACCCCTGGGTTTGGCAGCTGAAGATGTGCATGGGGTTTCCTGCTGGATTTTTTCAGTGTTATCCATTTCATCTTTAGGCAGGTGCCTGGCAGGTTCCTGAGATCCTCTCTCCTCAATCACAGATGTCATCAGCAAAGTGGAGCCTCATCAAACCAAGAAGCAAAAGCTGCTGGTAAGACATGCTCTGGGAGAAGTGCTAGCTGTGAGAACTGCCTGCCCTGACAGCCTGGAGGATGGCAGACCTGTCTGCTTTGGGCCAATGCCCAGCAGCCTCTGCCAGCCTTTGGAAAGACAGTTGGGTCTTGTAGATGCAAATCAGCACCCCAAGCTGTGGCTGCTTCTGCCTTTGGAGGAGAGGTGAGGCTGTCACCTTAATTCTGTGTGATATGGTACAGATGTAATACAACTCTGACACCAGTAAAAGTCTTTAGCTGGTAAAGTTATAGAGACTGTATTCTAGATTGGTGATCTGTACTGACTTGGTGACCTAAATTATATATA
>JAOEGS010006243.1:9600-23014 GCA_025447755.1 Corythornis vintsioides | reverse complement strand
CGCTATAGAAGAAAAACAAAAGTGCCCGTTACACTACAACCAAACAAAAAAGAAATAAACAAATAAACGATATAAAAAAAAAAAAAGAAAAGAAAAAAAAAAAAAAAAAAAAGAGAGAAAAAAAATGACACCCTGAAGAGGATGACAGAGTTTTGTCACAGCTTGTGAATCCTGTTCACCAAGTGCTGGAATCTGCTGTGCCCCAAAATAACATTTAAAGGTTATGGATATGAAAAACAGAAGAGAGAACGAGAGAGAGAGAGAAATATATCATATAAAAGTGCAGACCCATATACATACCAAATTCAGAAGATACTAATGGTAGCCTTCATTACACCTTCCCCCTTTAAATCCGTAATGACAATGGATCGTGGGGTATTTTTGTTTTCCTTCTCAGTAGTTGAGCAGTTTGTGTGTACAGCAAAATGGACTTACAGAAATCTGCAGCAGTAGTTTTTTCTTTGCTTTTAAACATTGGGTTTTCTGTTTGGTTTTGGTTAAGTTTAAGGATGCATGAAGTAAGGGAGTGAATTAGTTTATTTTTTTATATTGTTTTTTCACCTTGGGAAAAAACGTTCCTTTGAAACATATTTTAAAGTATTCTTTGAAGAGGTAGATTGGACCTGATAATGTTTGGTACAAGTTGTGGCTCCCAGAGCACAATTTTGTGATCAGAGGGAGGGTGGAAAAGGGATTGTGGAAAGAGAAAAGAAAAAAAATAATCCTTCTTTGAGGCATGATATTTCACGTCCTTCTCATCTATGAAGTATGACAGTAATGGGTATAATGCTATGTTTTATTTTCTGGTGTCATAGCTGAAATGCAGTAGTTTCTTATTTGGGACATAATTCTGCCAAACAAGAATAGAAGGGCACAAAAATACAAAAAAAGACAACTACAGGGATGCATAAGAAAAAAGAGGAAAAAACTGCATCTTCTGTTGCTTTAAGACCATAGCTAAAATATGGTTAAATTGTGCACTATTGTGAAAGGAGCAAACTATAGCTGGGGGATTGTTTTTAAGAGTTAAGATCTTTCTGAATAAGGATTCATGCCACAGCTTCTTTGAGAGTTGCCCATCATTATTTTTAGGCTCTTAGATGTATAATTGTAACCAAACTCCAGTATTAAAAGTATCTCATGTAATTTTTCTTTATTAAAATAAAATCTTTGGCATATATTTGATAACACTGCCATTAAGAGGCAAAATGTTTACTACCTTAGATTTAAAAAAAACCTTAAACAGAGGACTTGCTTCAAGTTTATTTTAATAGCAGTGATTCAGCTTATTTAAAAGATGAATACTTGCACTAATTCCCCTGCTGCTCCAGTTCTGCAGTTTATTGTATCTCGTGACTACATTTTTTTCCAAATATAGGGTAGATGTAAGCTGCTATTTTTTTAATAATCACTACTATATAGTGTCTTTTACTCTGTTTACAATATCAAGTATTTTTCTTACAATGACAGATGTATATGGCAAACTTTTTTCTGCTCATGTGATTAAAAGTATACTGATAGTGATTTTATTTGTAAATGATAGCATGAGGTTGTGTTTATGCGTATGTGTAGTCAAAAAGGTTGCATTGTATCTTACATAAGATTCCAAGAGTGTAAATCTATAAAAAGAGAGGTTGTCAAATCTATGTCACAGGCATTTTACTTAAGGAATGGTTTATATTACAGAACTTTGCAAAGTTATCAGTTTTATAACACTATTTCAATCGCAGATAATTTTGTGGCTTATGATTGCGAGTCTCTAACCAATTATTCTTTTGTTTTGTTCTTCCCCCTCCAAGCTAGGTAAAAATTGATTTGAGATAATGCAGCTTTGAAGTTTTAACCATTGTTCTCCAGGCCTTGATTTCTGCTATTTCCATGGAATAAACATGACTTGAAGCAAGTCTGAGTTTGGCTAAGGTAGGGTAGCAATTTGCCAGTGGTAAAGAGAAGTCAACAAAATGTTCTTCATATATACCCCAGGATTATAATACTCCTATATACAGCATTTAAACCCAACAAAGAGTCATATCCATGAAGACAGTCATCAGCGGTGGTTCAGTGCCAGCTATTTTTAGGGTTTTGGAACATATTGCAAATGTTTATAGAGTGATTACGCTGTGAGTTATGAGATGTAGGAAGCCTAATATATTGAGTCTCTGGCACTTGAAATATTGCTTTTATTGCTGGAGGTCCATGACTGTGGCTGACCTCTGTCATTTAATGAAAAAAAAAAAAATTAAAAAAAAAATTCTGTGCAATAATTTTAAACTGTGCTCCCAGGAATAGACACAAATGTTTTGAGTATGTTTAAGCTGCATTTTTTGTTTAGCAATGCATTTGTCAATTGCACTGAATTTAAATCTGAAAGTCAGAAGTGATTCTTGATAGTACTTTTGTATTTTAATGTGGACAGTTTATTCATTTTCATAAAAGTTATTGGATGATTCAGCCAATTTAAACAATTGTGGTGGAGTTCTGTGACATAGCTGCAAAATCACACAGCCATGTTTTAGGGTATTGCCATTTTCTTCTTTCTGAATCATCAGCTGTTTTGGTTGTAATTGTAGTTGTTTGAGCATAGTATCACATATTCAGAAAAAGCTAAAAGAGAGCTTCAGTGTCACAGGTCCAGGGTTTTCAGGTGCTTGGAGCACAGCCCAGCAGGAATGTCAGATCTGTTGACTTCAGTGCTCTGGATGCGCAGGCTGAGCCCACCAACCTGGTGTTCATCAGCAGTGTCCCACCCTAGTGGAACAATGCCAGCTTCCACCAGCAAAGGATCTGGCCAACTGGTATTTTATTGTTGTCCTTGACTAGCATGCCACAGTGCTGCTCCTGCTCACACCTCTTCTCGCCTCCTCTTTTCTACACCAATAAACGTGTGCATGCAAGGTGTGCTAGGTTCTGTGGTTATGTGAAGCAAAAACACACACAAAAAAAAAGAAAAAAGAAAAAAAAAAAAAAAAAAAAAAAAAAAGGAGAACCATGACCTGAATTCTTTTTATAACACAAAGACCTCATAGTCAGTAGTCAGGTAGACTGTCCAAATTGTTCCTTTGAAATTGAGTATGCCAAATGTCGTTAAGGCCCTAACTTTGTATCCATGTCTGCACATGCTTCGTCTTACGTACCAAGTAATTCTGTTTATACCTGGTTTCCAAGTGTGCATGAGCCTTTGCATACATTACAGTTCCTGTTTTTTCCAGTTCAACAAATTAATGGGCAAATATCCAAACACAGGATAAAAGGAAGAGGAAAAACTGGGCTCAGAATTGGTGATAGAATAAGAAACCAACTGCTCTTCAGTTTGCTGTCTTTCTATGCATCCATCTCAGAATCCTGTTTCCCATTTCTGCACCATTAGGTCCAGGTTTCTGTAGAGTTCCTCTTTTCCTATTTTTATTTTAACTTTTTCTGCATTTTTAAATTGATGTAAAGATCCCCAGCCATTGGACTTTTTAGTGTAGTTAAGATAATATATCTAGGTCCTCATAAAAGCTTTTTTAGACTCTTTTTAATGTTGATAAACTCAGTTTATTCTGGGACTACAATTGTGCAGGGTTATTTAGCATGTCTATTAGATGATTGGAAATCTTATATGAAACACTAAAAGTGCCTCTTTTTCTGGGTTGGGTGGAGGGGGGTAATAGTTACCAGAGTCAGAATGACATGGCATTTTGAAGCATGTTTCTTGATTTCATGACACTTTAATGCATCTTGAGAGAAAGGCCAAAGATATCTACCAATTTTAATTAATTTTCATTTTTTAAAGCACTCCTTTTTCCTTACACTGCTTACCTCATGCTAGGTTATTTAACGGGACACTGGACCTATGAAATGTTCTTTGTGTTTAGGAGGATTAGTAGGTCTCATCAGACGACTGTGCCAGTTTGCCTACGGAGCAATCTCAGCAGCTGATGTGTTTAGTTCTGCTGAATGAATTTCATTAAAATCACAAACTGGGTTTTTCAGCTTGTCAATAAAAGATTGTACATTTTTTGCCTGTTAAGCGAAGAGGAGCCTTGGGACCTGATTTTTCCAATCTTTACTTAACCAGAAATCCCATTGTCTTTCACTTTATGAGGAAACCTTGCCAGAGTAAGCACTGGAGATGTCAGGTCTGTGTGGGGCTACAGAGTGAGCTGCACCGTGCTCCAGCCAGGGCTCCCCTTGGCTTCCGTGGGGGTTTGCCAGATTCAGCCCAGCATTCCTTTCCCCCTGACAGGTGTGATAGCTTCTCCCTTCACAAAGCTCTCTAGAGCTGCTCCCCAGTGGGATCAGTTTCACACTCTTCAGAAGTTGGAAGAAAGCAGAAGCAACATTGTGGCATGTTAGAAGCAAATATGGCTTCGGGAGACAGCAGTAAATCTCCATTAAGATCCCTGACATTTTCCATAGGGAGAAAGCTGTGGAGCAGTCCTCACTTCTCCCTCTACAGAAAGCTCTGAAATACCACGTTCTGTGAAAGTGTAACTGTCTTCCCTGTCAGTCTGTTGGGAGGCAGATGAACGAGGAAAACCTGCCCATTTATGCAGATTGCAGGTTTAGTGTTAATAGTGCTTCAGATTGGTAGTTTTGAGTACACAATTAGCTTTCTCTGCCTTTCAATTTGAAGCTTGACAATAACTTGAGGCATGTTTTTGTTTTCTTTTTGGTTTTAATATTCATTTTTACTTCATAAAGTTTTTTGACATTTGTGGGTAAATACAAGAGAACAGTCTGCATGTTGTTGCTAGTCCAGTGTACTTTGCAATCTTGTCCTCAACAGACTGCAGTGTACAGAACAGTAATTCTAGAATACAGAAGTAATTTTCTCTCTCTCCTGACATTGTAGTTGTAATGGTTTCATTTGGAGTTACAAATCCTTTGGGTCTAATTCTGTGAGCCTACCTATAGCACTGGATTAAAATGTCTGCATCATTTCTTCAGTTATCCAGTTAAATTACAACTGTTGTAAAAGTGTAAACCAGCCCATGACAGTTTTTTGTACTTGTTTAAAGGACTTTTATTGTTCAGTTTTCATGATTATTGTCTAAAGAAGACTGATATAGATGTTCTATACTGTCCTGGACCATGTTAATTACACTTTATGATGTATTTTGGTTCTACATCACAATGATTTGTCCCTAAGGCCCTCATATCCCTTCTAGGCACATTTTCTGTTGCAGTTTCCCTTTGCATTGTATTGCTTTGACAACTGTAATTTGAATCAGATCTGAAAGAGGTCCAGAATAAAATATATTTTGATATTACCTTGGCTGAATGTTATAATACAATTAATTCTAAATGCTTGGTACAGAAGGTTTGCAGATCATGAAGTTGGGGAGGCGATGGGCTGAGACACTGTTTTTAATCTTATTTTGGCACGTGTTCACATAAAGACAGTATGTAAGAAGCGATGGGAAGTAATACACTGTTACAGCTGCCTACTCTTTATGAACACACAGTAGATCGTTGGAAACGGTGAAACTACCCTTCGCCACCATTCACTGTGCTGCATTCCAGTAGCTGAACCAATTTCTCACACGTGAGTTTTACATGCTTCACCTGCTCCTTACCAGTACCCCTGGGGAAGAGAAACAGAGCCTGGTGACACTCACAGCTGCACCCCAGCAGGTTAGAAGACTGGAGGTGTGGGAGCAGGGCTGCTACATGGTACCGCAGTCTCGCATTGGAGATCCACTCTTAAAGTGATGTGGTTTCAGGGACGTTGTTCATGTTACCGTATTTCAGATCTTTGAAACTGTTTAGATGTACACATGAAATAACCTGCAGCCATCTGTACAACATGATGGTTTAATTCCTTTTAAATTGTGGGTCATGTCCTAATTCAAGAGCAGAAACACAGAAAGTGTATTTTCAATGTTTCTAAAACTTTATGGTAAAATAACTGTGGGGTTTTTTCATATAGACTATTTATTTGCTATAATATGTTCAGAAGTAATAGCTTTCTTATTCCAGTAATGTTATAAAAATAATTTCTTTTCATAGGTTGAAAAACACACATATGATTGAAACACACACATGATTGAAAACAGAGGAGGGGCTGTATTTTACAAGTGTAAAACCAGTCTTGGTTCCTTCCACCTGACATCTGAGTATGCTTTGGGATTTCTGTCTTCATTAGAATTTTGAGAGTGCGATATTGAAGCAGTTTTTTTGAGGTGGAGTGTTGGTGCTCACTAATGGCACGATACAGAAAGTTTGTGTTTCTTAAAATTTTGTTAGTTCCACTGCTCCCCTCTAGAGTATGGCCACCCTGAGGGGTGGGAGCCAGAGTGGTGCTGAGTTTGTAGCTGTTGCCCTTGTGATGCCTACCTCTGTCCTATGAGGAGGAGACTTTTCCAGGGAGGTGCATTATGCCATTACTGCCCGAGTCCTCCTGTTGCAGCTGAGTTATCTTTCTGCTATAACAATTTGGGGGTTTTATAATTCCCTAGTAACAAATGATCTCGGGTATTCATAAAGTCTGTGTTCCCTAACTGGTAGGGCAATGATTTAGTGGAAGTCTAACCAACATCTTTGCTTTCTTGTTGTCAGCCCAGGGCATCTGTAGCGCGATAATAATTTAGGAGGAATTTATCTATGATTCTATAGAGAATTATGATGTCCCAGTTAGTACAATTTGTCCTTAAGGAAAGCTGACCCAGGAGTTCTGCAGTGCAGAAGCTTTTTTCTTTATCTGACTAACTGAAGATTGGTGCTATAAAGGATTTTTTTGAAGGATTAGAAGACAGGTTTTCTTAATAGATGTGAAAGTGTTCAGCTCCTAGATTCATTCTTCAGATACTAAGTTAAGATGTTGGTATCAAGAATATGCTGAGAAATCTCAGTAAAGGTCAAAGATTGAGTGTCCACCCTTCCCTGTTGAGAGACTGGAAGGTCCCCTCACACAGTGATGCTGAGGGGAAATATCCAATTACTTCAGGGTAAGCAGTCCTAGGGCAGCACTTAGGAAATCATAAACTCATCTAGGTTGGAAAAGATCTTTAAGATCATTGAGTCCAACAAGACTACCCTCCCTGGGCAGCCAGTTCCAATGCCTGACAACTCTTTCCATGAAACAGTTTTTCCTAATGTTGAGTTTAAACCTCCCTGGTGCAGCTTGAGGCCATTCCCTCTTGTTCTATCACAAGTTATTTGTGAGAAGAGACCAGTGCCTACCTCTTTATAACAGTGAATTATTTTTTTTTTTCTGACAAATGAAAAATCCATCTATTAAAAATCATGTTATGCATTGAAGTGCACATACAACAAATCTAAGGCACCATTTGCTCTTCTCACACATACATGTTTTGGTAGAAAACATGAAATCTGCAGGCTCCATGTAGTTTAATTCTTACCTGTGTCCCTGCTTCAAATGTCTTCTATTGCAAAGAACATCTAAAGGTGTCGGGTAGGCCTTTAATAAATGCCAGGCACAGGGTCACAGGTAAGGTGTATGTTACCTGAGCATGACTGGTGGTTCTCCTAAGCTGTATTGGGCCTTTACAGTCTTTTACTTGCTCACAGAGCTGTGGTGCTGCAGCTGCTGGGAGTGTAATGTCTGCTAGACCTGAACTACTTGTGGCTTTACACTCTATAAATGTGGAAAACAGCTTTTTTATTACGTACTAGTTGTGCATTTCTAATACTTAAATTGGGAGCTGCAGTAGATTCTGATATACATCCCTTAAATTCCTGTAAGCGAATAATTTTTAAGGTAGAAAATTCCTGCCTTAGGAAAACAGTGAAGAATTGCATTTACTGATGCTTTAGTTTACTTTTTTAATTGTTATTTCAAAGTTTTGCAGTTCTTTCACTTTCTATTGCCACATCTCATCTATCTTCAGTTTGCCTGAATATTGCAGCCAAGGCAGATGCTGATTAGGTGGATAGGAACAAACTGCTTTCTAGCAGTAAGTAATTTGAAGCCAGAAGCCAATTCCCAAGACAAAAGAGGTAGTGTGTGTGGTTTGTTGCAATCGTGTTGTTTACCATCTCATGCTCAAATCGGTAAAACTTGCTGTGTGTGCTGAATTAAACATTCTACTATTTTATTCTAGTAACAGTTCTATTTCAGTTCAGTTCCTACAGCTAATTTTATGGAGAATCAATATAGTTTTCATAGAGGACTAATTATAACTTTGCCCTGTGTGTTGGTAAAGCAGGGAAATTTCCTGTCTGGCACCCGTTTGAAAGATCAGTTAAAGAGAGGTGTAGTTTATTGCTGTTGGCTGGACAGCATGTTTGCCTCTGAGCTTGGGGTTAAGGTGTATGATTTCTTATCTGGAGCATTCAAGTGCAAAATACTTCATCCATTTATTTATTTATCTTCTTAGTGCTTGCTTGGCTGGGTGGATAAATTGACTCAGTGTTTCCATTGGAGGCTTTATCACTGCAAGTAAGTTATGCCTCTGAATTGGACAAGAAATAAGAAATAATAAGGATAAGAAATATGTGCCTGTAGTGCTCTGATAGTTTGAACATTAGCCCATTATGTGGCTTTCTGTGCCATTTGGAGCCAGATTACATTTTACATGTGTAATCAGGAATTCCAAGATTTCTGTCTGTCCAGCTTTTCAACCATTTTATTCCACTTTATTTAGGGGCATTTTTAAATAAGCAGGATCAAACCAAATACTTTTGCTTTTGGAGGTTCTATTGGAAAATAATGGGGGTCATCAAATAATCAGGAAGGCAAAGGGAAATTACTCCACTTGTAGGTCTTTAAGAGAGTTCAGTAGTCAGAGAGGCTGCACACACCTGGTTCTGGCAGACAACTGCCAATCTGTTATCGGTGGCCCTCCTAAGCCTTCGACTCAGTGCTGTGGTAATTCATGTCAATATGCTTCTCTGTCTGAGTCGTCTTTGTTGCAATTAAAAACTTACTATTCTCTAAGTTCTTACTTCATAAAAACTTAATATTCTGAAGGGAGAGTTAGAAAAAGCTGTTTATTGTTCGCAGAATCCTTTTACATATTTGAAGTCTGTTGCTGTGTCTTTTCTTCTTTAGACTGAACCATCCTCAGTGCATATTAATCAATTCATCAACAGCAGCTGCTCTTCATGACAAACAATCTAATGAATACTGAAATAAGAATCTTGTTTCTAAGAAATATGGTCTCTGGCACGAGGGAGGAAGAGAAGGGGAGGAAATGGAAAATGAAATGACACTCCTAGTTTTGCAGTTCTGCTATAATAAATACAAACAGTGACTCAATAATTTATGAGTTTGCAAAGACAGGACTCCATTGTTGTTAGACACTTTACATTTAACATCTTTTTTTCTCTTCTACAAGCCTTTGTGCTGTTTTTCCTTCCTGGTTTTCAGCTATTGATGGGTTTTGCCCAGCATTGGCCAGCAGGTCTATGACAAAGCTAGGAATGAAAGTCAAAATTTCCTCTCTAGAGGCATTTCACCCCAAATGAGACAGAGGACCAGGTTAAGGGTTGAATCTGTCCATGGCTTCCACCCTCCCAAACCAATATTGCAACAGGAAAGTGCCAGAAACAATAAGAATGGGGAACGGCACCAGGGAAACTGGAGATATGCATGATGGAGCTGATGATATGCAAACTGGAGCTGAAGCGAAACAGAAAAGTGAATTCATAAAATTCTCCAGTGATGCTCTAATACACTTGGTAGGAGAACTAAGAAGGAGAAAAGAATTTCTGCTGCTTTATATTAAACATGCTTTCAGGCAGTAAATGGATTTTTAATGTGATAAAAGTATTTGTCAGTTAAGACTGCTACTGTCTCATGGAGACCTACATATTCCTGATGTCTGACCACACAGGTATTTTGTCTTACAAAGATCTGCTTTTAAATAGACCAATGTCAGAGGGATTCTAAAATAATAAAATCTGTTGTAACGAAAAAGCTTTAAAAACATAGCACTTTTTAGAACTGGAAGACCCCAAACATCTGCAAACTCTCAAGTCTCTTCTTGACTGAAGCCACATATATGTAATTTCAATCCAAATGGGAGTTTTTCTGGGGAAAACTACATGCTGTACAAGTCAAATATCTGAAATCTCTCCAGTGCTCTGTTTAGCAGTGGCTGCTGGCTGCAGCCCTGAGTCCGTTGAAACAACCCTTGAAAGGCCACCTGAGCAGCCAGCTCTGGGCACGCTGCATATATGGCATCCACCCAGCCTAGCTAAGAGAGTGTCCAGCACCTCTTGCTGGCAACACTAGAAAGCTCCAAAAGGAGAAAGAAGGTTGCTCTTTGTGAGCTGCTTCAGCACAAGCACACTGACCCAGCAGAAAATCATGGGCTGGTTTTAGTGTATATTTTTCCCTTTCCAGGCTGGAACAGCAAAGGTGGAGGCAGTGGGATTATCCAGCAGCAGGGCATCCAGTATGAAAGCCAGTGCTAGTTTGGCCAGGGAAATTTTCTTCACAGTAGCTGCCTTGGGGCTGTGTTTTGGATTTGTGCTGCAAACAGCATTGGTAGCACAGGGGTATTTTCATTACTGCTCTCCAGGTCTTACAGAGTCAAGGTGTTTTCTGCTTCTCACCCCACCAGCAAGTAGGCTAGGGGTGCACAAGTTGGCAGGGGACATGTCTGACCCCAACTGACCAAAGGGATATTTCAGACCATATGGAAGAAGGAGGATGGGGGAACGTTTGGAGTGATGGCATTTGTCTTCCCAGGTCACCATCAGGAGTGGTGGAGCCCGGCTTTCCTGGAGATGGCTGAACAAATGCTGGCCATGGGATATGGTGAATTAATTCCTTGCTTTGCTTTGCTTGTGCATATGGCTTTTGCTTTACCTATGAAATTGTCTTCATCTTAACCCACGAGTTTTCACATTTTTGTTCTTCTGATTCTCTTCCCCATCACCCCAGGGAGGAGAGAGGGAGGGAGTGGCTGTGTGGGGCTTGGTTACTGGCTGGCGTTAAACCACTACAACCTAACACATGCTGAAATGTATGTGTTCTACAGTAAATGGGCACTTGAGGGTGTCATGTCTCTGGGTGTGTGCAGAATGATGACTGGAAAAGGCTGAAGAGGTATAAACTGTACTTTTTGCATTTCACTTCTGGCTCCAAGTTAATACTTGCTCTACTCTTGCCTCTATTGGGGAGCAACCTAAACTCTTCCTCTAGGGGCCTGAGTGTGACCGCTGCCGCCATGGGGAGTAAATCAGCAAAAAAGGCATCTCCTTTAGCAGCCCTAACTGAGAGAGGGATTTTAATGATCCATAGTTTCAGCAATGGTGGAGGGTGTAGGTGTGTACTGTATTCTCAGCTGCTTCCAAATCCCTGAGGAGAATTAGAAACTAGAAGAGGAGATTTTATTAGCACTATTTTACCACTGCCTCTGAGTTAGAAGGATGTGCTATTTGCCCATTAGATTTGTGCCTTTTTACTGTTTTCCAAAATTTGCTAATCCATCTGGGATTGCTTCAGCAATACTATACTTGGTTCACAGTAAACAGCAAGATACTGTTTTGTTTTCCTTTCCCTTGGTGTTGGGGCAGTAGTTGTGCTTCCTACAAGCTCCTAAGCAGCTGCAGTCCTGAAGCAAGTGGGAGCATCTGGCACAATGGTGCAAGCCAGGCACTGTAGGAAGCCCCACAGCTCCTGCTAGTGTCCCAGCAAGATTCACCTTTCATTGAAGGCCATTTCCAGAAACTCAAAAAAACCCCAACTTTGTCTGGGCTAATACAGTTGAGTTTTAAGTTTCAGCTTGCAGGTCTGGGACTCACGATATCCTAACATCTCTTCTGGCCTGGAGCATCACTGCTTGCGCACAACTACCCAGCGTCTGGTGTAAGCATGGGACAGGCTAAGAGAGCAACGTGGTGTTGCAGTGACTCTCATAATCTGAACTACAAACAAGAAAGTGGGAAGTGTCTTGAAGCCAACACAAATGTAGTCAGTAAGTTTCAGAATGTAAGTGGTGTTATTATTGCCCATTTCCTGTAAGCTAATTTACTGTACTTCCAGGTTTCCTTCTCCTCCATACAAATCAGCAGCTGGAGGAGTCATTAAAACAAAGATAGGATCCCAAGATTGCATATAATTCAGATATTTCAGTGATAAAAAAATGTATGGTTGCAAGAGAAAGTGTGAGTGCCAAATCTCACCAAATTGCAGAGATATTATTTTGTTCAAACCAACCCCTCTGCATTTTAGAGGAAACAATTTACTACTTCAGTAAATAAACACAGCTGTTAAGAAGTTAAGATTAGACTGTTAGCCTCATCGTCCCCTGAGTAAATGATAGTGTGCAGACCTTTTCTATCTGTGGAAGTGAAGATGCTGGAGCTTGCCTCAAGTACAGGGAAAAAAAAAGGAGATTAAAAGGCAGATACAACAGATGATGCATTGGGATCATAGTCCTTTTAACTGATGGATGGTTGGAGTGCTCTTCCAAAGTCAAGTCTGCTGTTACAACAGGCACGTGTGTGGATGTACAGAATGAGAGAAAGGTTAGAACTTCAAGAATGGCAGGCTATCAACTTTGCAGAAGGACAGGAGAACATCCCCAGGCATAGTTGTGCTTGGAGACTGGGGTCAGCTACTATGTGCTTAAAGACCTTCTTCTCATTTCCTTGCATTGTTTATCTTGCAGGAGTGCTCTCTATTCCCACTCTTCCAGCTGCCTAGGGCACAGGCCATTACCATTAAACACAGGATTTAAAGTGGTGTCTGCATGATTAATATCAGAGGCAGTCTCCTAACCAACAACAGGGAGGGTTATTTGAGCAATGCCACAGTTTGCCCATCTCATCTTGGCATTACAGATATTTCTAGGGTGGCTGACTGCCAGCTCCATAGAAGGTGGTAGGCAAATCTCTGGGAACTTCAGTACAACAAAATTGTCATCCTTGTCTCTGTGCCGTTTGGCTTTAAAAAATCCTTAGACATGTGGTGTGACCTGTGCCTCAGGCAGCAGTTGCAGTTCTTCATCAAAATCCACTGCTTCTCTGTCATTTTTCAGTGGTGTCCTACTCACCTGTGCTGTATCTTTTCCTGAAGCCAAGGTCATGATTTAAATGCATGTTTTAAGTTTTGGTTCATCTATTTTTCATCAATCCAAGAGATTCTTCACAGTTGCAAGGATCTTCTTGGGAGCTCAGTTCCTTCCTGCTCGCACCCTGCTTTCCCTGTCAGACTATGGCAAAAAGTCCATTGATTGTTCTGTTTGTTGCTTTCCCTGCACCATTCAGCAATAATGCAGATGTTGGAAGAGCCAACAAGGAGAGGAGTGATGCTGGACCTTGTATTGACCAACAAAGAGGGCCTGGTAGAGGATGTGAAGGTAGGAGGTACTCTTGGCTATAGTGACCATGAAATGGTAGAATTTAGAATTGCAGGCAGCAGACCCAGGACCACAAGTAGGATTGCTACCCTGGACTTCAGAAAGGCTAATCTTGGCCTTCTCAGGGAACTGCTTGGAAAAGTCCCATGGGATAA